>CM032631.1:29504829-29561515 GCA_019097785.1 Fraxinus excelsior | reverse complement strand
GGATGAAGAAAATGGAAAGAGGGGTAGAAATTTTTAGAAGAAAAATTCATGCAACTGCCTTTTTCAGGTCATGCATATTTCCTATTATCATCATTCTTCTGCTTCACAGCATTGCATTTCTCTTCAAGGTTTCAATGAAGATTACATTTTGAATCATATTTGTGAAGAATATTATAAATTGTATATAATAAACTTGTTTCTATTACAAAGTAAAAGACCCTATTTATAGGGTTACAAATAACTGTAAAAGGAAATAAATATAAAAGGAAATATCATGCAATCTACTACTAAGGAAAGTAATCCTACACTAAAAGAAAATATTATAATTGCAATATTTGACGATATTTGGAATCTTATTCAATATCCTTGACATCCCCCTCAAATTGATGCTGGTAAAATCATCAATTTGTAATCATTAATTGACGACGATGACAATACTTATGCCCACGAAGAAGAAATCCAAATCAAAGCAACCAACGACGAAAAGTACTGACGACGAGAAACCAAGAACAACAAAGAACCACTCCAAAACCACTTCAAGAACACTCCAAAGAAACAACGAGAACAAAAAACAAACCAAATTTTCAATCCCATCAACTGGGCCAAACTGCAAACCAAAATTCCAGATGAACTGGACCAAATTCCAGATGAACTGGACATATACTAAACCAAATTCCAGATGAACTGGACCAAATTCCAGATGAACTGGACATACTAAACAAAATTCCAGATGAACTAGACCAAATTCCAGATGAACTGGACCAAATTCCAGATGAACTGGACATACTAAACCAAATTTCAGATGAACTGAACCAAATTCCAGATGAACTGGATATAATAAACCAAATTCCAGATGAACTGGACCAAATTCCAGATGAACTGGACATACTAAACTAAATTCCAAATAAACTGGACCAAGTTCCAGATTACCAAAAGCTGAAGAAACTCCAAACAAACTGCAGAAACTGAGTTGTGGCCACCGGAATGTGATGCGACTTTGATACATCCGAAAAGAAAATAAAAAAAAAAGAAAAACAACATTGGTAGCCGGACGAGCGGCTTAAGGCCGCTCGCCGGAAACGAAATTCAAAAGTTAATTTGTTTAGGATCGAAACTGCTCTGATACCATGTGAAAAATATTATAAATTGTATATAATAAACTTTTTTCTATTACAAAGTAAAAGACCCTATTTATAGGGTTACAAATAACTGTAAAAGGAAATAAATATAAAAGGAAATATCATGCAATCTACTACTAAGGAAAGTAATCCTACACTAAAAGGAAATATTATAATTGCAATCTTTGACGATCTTTGGAATCTTATTCAATATCCTTGACAATATTCATTAAGAATCACTGAGAATCTATAATGCTCGCAGTGGCAAAAAGAAAAACTGTCTTGCGAAAGAAAATCCAAGAATCAAGGCTGTCAATCAAATGGCATAATTTCATAGTTTTTTTTTTGTTTGGGCTACAATTTTTATGCCATTGAAATACAATGGTACAAATCAGAGTTATTGTTAGAAAGCTTGCTATCAGAGATCTAGAACATCAATTACTAAAGGCAAACACGAGTCAAAACTTCCAGAGAGTGATAGCCGCCTTCTTGAAAATGATGTTGCTTTTAGCATCAAAGATGCAACAGGCAAAGCATTATATTATATTCATAAAAAACCATAAAAGAAAATTGAAACCCCAAAAGCACAAAACTTTACTTTAATTAGTAAAACTAATTTGTATATAATTCTATTACTATACGATGTATCATGAACACTAAGGTCAAATTAACAGTTTACAATTAACCATTTCCAACAACATAAAGGAGAAACCACATTGAACCGATAAGTTTTCTTAAACTTACAAATTCACCCTTCACCAAGACTCTGGTTACAATACATAATTTCGTTGCAAATTGGACCTTCAAAAATTCTGGATGTTAGATGCACTGTCCTCATTCTATAATAAGTTTCCAACCAGGTCATCCATGAGTGTTAAAACAAGAGTTTCCCTATACTTGAACCTCTTCTGAATTTCAAAGCTTCAAAAATTTAGCTTAAATCACCTGTTTGATTGAGTATGTCCCCTGATACCTCTTATTATGGTATACACTTTTGGAAGGCACATATGCAAGAAGGATGGCTAAGGTATCATTTATTTATTATCAATTATCAAATAATAAGTCATTTTTATGTATTAATTATTAAATCTCCCACGGGTCGGATAGCAACTATTTTTGGTACACCAAGATATCATTATTTCCAAACCATATTGACTATATTGCATGTGGGTAAAAGAGTTGTTGAACAAACACTGAATAAAACAACATGAAGGTTTGCAAGCGGGAAGTAGTTACATAATTATTCCAAAAGGGCCCAATTGCCTAATAGTACCATGTTCAAAAGCTTTCTATTCAGTTTTTATTTCCATTGAATCCAAAATTAATCAATTAGAGCATACACAAGTTCAATTAGTTTGTTCTTAGCAACCAAGAAGTTAACTTATCAGAAGCAAAGCAAAAGAGAATGTAGTTTCGGGGTGGTTCCACCGCTAAAAGGTATCCAAAAAGTTTGTAAGTTTCTGTTTCTCCATTGCAGTTTCAACCAACTCAATAAAATTAACAACTTAAATACATTTATTAAATTCATTTATAAACCACACTTTTAAGTTATCTGCCACGCATAATCAAATCATACTTCTGAATCACTGTCAACCCATACATGTAACCTCGAAATTACACAAATTTCTCTGTAGAATATTTCATAACATAAATATACGTAAAATTCAAAGTCCGGAAAGTCGAATGACTTTTTCGTAGATAGTTTCAATTACCTTTACCGCCACCCATCATTTGATGAACAGTGGCCTGACGACCGAACAATTTGTAGGACGAGCTCGTCGATGGCGGATCGTTGATTCTCCCCTCTCCATTCGTCTCTAAACTACATTCATCTGAATTCAAATTCTCCATGACTACATTTATCCAAGGAAAAACAGAAGTCAAAACACAAAGTTAATCAGTGAAAGATGCAACAAATTCGGTAGTTACAAACCTGAAATTCAATTCCCGAAACCTAACGCAATTTTGAAATATTTCATACAGAAATCATCACATGGGTTTTCTTATTGGAATTGAATTGAAAAGTTTTTGAAGACTGCTTTGACGGGTTTGGCCAATTAAAAATATATTTCGTGGGAAATGCAAACGACGTCGTTAGTTGGCGATTGATTGCTTGAAATGTCTCTTGGTAAATTACGTATTTATTCCTCATTTATTTTTATTTATTTATAAATTAATTTGTTTATAAACAATTTTCAAACATGCTTTAGCTCCTCTTTCATAGGATTTTTTTTTTCGGAAATAATGAATTTTTAAATAGTAATTATTATTTTTTAGAATGTGTGGTTAAAAAGTAAAAAAAAAAAATTATTTTACGTGACAAATACTTTATTGTGAGAATATATGGTTGAAAATGATTGAGAAAAAAATGTTCGAGAAGAAGATTGTCAAACATGGACTTAAATCTAAGGGTCCGTTTGATAGGTAGGAAAAAAGGTGGAAAATGAAAATATTTTCTAACTTTTGTCAATTAAGGATGTTTGATAGTGTTTCTTTTCCTAGCAAAATGTTTTCCACATTTTTCTAGGTACAATCATTTGATGCACAAAAACTTGATTTTGTTTTCTCACATATTAGGTGGAAAAACATTTTCCATCTTTTTTTAGCAATGACAACCAATTCTATCAACTATTGTAAAAAGAATTTTCATTTTTGTTGACAATTTCTATGTAAAACAAAGTCAAATGAATATGGTAATTTTTTCTAATTGTTTAATTTTATTTTTTTTACTTTTTGGTACTTAGAACAAATTCTAGACGTATAAAAAACGAAGTCAAACGGACACTAAACTTTCAACATTTTCCAGGTAGAAAATTATATCAATCAAACACAATTAATTACAATTCTCAGCAAAACAAATTCTAGACAATTCAATTCCCAGTAAAACATTTTCTTTCCACCCATTTTCCACATTTGTAATCAAACGGACCCCAAATGAAAGTACGTGACCCTTATATTTTTCTTATTGTTCGTCAAACCACTTGCTCAATTACTCACAGGTGTCATTTTTGTGAAATTTAATTTTTACTCTTTCTATCTTACTTTTTATTCGATTTAGTTTTTAATTGTTGTCTATCTTATTTTCTATTAGAAAGTTATTTGTATATCTAGTTCCCGCTCAAGATTTACATTTGAGTTTTTTTGCCAATTGTCGAATATCAATTCAAAGGTGACGAATATTTTTTCATACTAAGTGCTTGTTTATCATAATACTAATAATAGGGATAACAATAAGATCGAATAGGTTCAAGACAAACATCATTGTCTCAATCCCTTGAGAATGTTTGAGAGTTGGGACGAGCTCGAGGAATTCGAGGCGGGGACCATGGTTGCTGTTTTCGCCCCCATTTAACATTAAGATAGGAGATTTCCCACACAGCTCGAAACAAGACAATACTAGTGGATTGGGACAGAATTTGTCGTCTCTAGCCAGCATGTGTATCTATAAATAAGTTCAATTCAACGAAAATTATTTTGAGCTAATGAGCTAAATGCCCCTAATTAAAAATAGAAAAAATCTTAATAGTTAAATTAAAAAAAAAAAAAAAATTCATTCACTTTAGCATACACTTACGAAACTAATAATAAATATTCATGTATTTTACGTAAAAAAAATACCTTAGTCGAGTTACATTTTTTTTTCTCGAAGCATGTTTGTAAGGTGAAAATTAGGATGTCGACGAGTTGGAGGAAAGGCGATGAAGTATGGCAAAAATATTGGGGGTAAGATATGTGATGAGTGTGTTTGGCACATGAATTTTGTACCATTGGAGCCTCATTTGCTTGATTAATATGTTGATTATCGAACGAATTTAATGTGTTTGCTAGTGTTTTGGTTGAAGGAATGATGAAAGGATGAAAAAGAATTTTTAAAGCAAAATGAACAAAGAAGAAAACAGGAATTTGGCGCTCAAGCGCCCGGAAATAGCGCCCAAGCGCCCAAAAACAAAAATTGGACGAAATTCTACAGCACCGTAGCGCTCAAGCGCTACACAGGTAGCGCTCAAGCGCTACTCTGGTCAGTTTTGCGGCGCTCAAGCGCTGCAACCTAGCGCTCAAGCGCCGCGCCGCGAAGAAAATTAGGTTTTTTTGGGCTACGAAAAAGCCCACAAAAAGGACTCCAAATTGGCCAAGGATGGATGAGAAGTATAAATAGACTAAGAGAGGCACGAAATTGGAGTTCCACACCTTGCAAAATAGAGAGAAAAACACAAGATAAACGTGGATTTGCGAGAAGATTTACATCAAGGATTCGAATCAAAATCAAGAATTGGAAGCGGAAGAAGATCTTGGTGCAAGAAATAATTCTTTTCCAACTTTTGTATCATTTAAATCCGGTGATGTATTCAACTTTTGTCATTTATTTCATTGCTTTGATTATGAGTAACTAATTTATTTATTAGGACGAACAATGTAATCTTTTGAAACCCTTAGTTATTAAATCCATGAATTCTTGAGCTTTATTCTTCCATGTGTTGATTTTATTATGAGTGCAATGCTTTAAATTATCTGGCCAATAATTTGATGATTTATTGAGTTTCTTACGAGTCGAGAGGTGAGTTCGAAACTTAGAACGTGTAATAAAATCCGGTAACGAGGTATAATGTGTAGAGATACCTATACTAAGTGCTACGGTCGTTATATGAATTCATAGTGCCTTAATTCGTTTAACTAAGGAGAATTTGCATAGAGATATGGAATTGATTTAGTTAAATAGGCTCAATGAGAACTCGAGAGGGGTAAATTGAATACCATAGGAGAATTCGACCGAACACTACATTAGGCTAGAATCTTGAATTGTTATAACTAAGGTGATCATTAGGCGAAATTGTTCTGCCCTAATACTTCTCGCATATTTAAATCTTTGATCTATTTGTTTCCAATATTCGTTCATCAATTGTCATTCTTTCTAGGAATTTAGTTTTTCAAAAACACCCCACATTCATCATAATCTAAATTTAGAGTTTGTTTAATTTCATCAAATAGTAGTAGGAGAAATATATCCAATACTGAAGTATAGTCTTCGTGGGAACGATAATCCGGACTTTTAGGTCCACTATATTACTTGTTCGATATCGTACACTTGCGATATAAAAAATACGCAACAATATGTCACCATTATTCTTTTGACTGTGTTCTCTTAACACAAGACAATTACCATTAATAATAATAATAATAATAATAAAGAATTGAATAAATATTATTCTTAGGGTAAAACAATATAAACGAATCATTTATTACCTTTTCTTCCTCTTTTTTTTTTTTTTCTTATTTCTTTTCTCCATATTGCGGGTAGATATTGCATTTGTTATTCCTTTGGTCCTCACAGTAGGGGAACCAATATTGTTGCCTCATTGACAAGAATATCACAATTAGAATTTGTGAATGATTGTATTCTTTTTTGAGCTTCTCTAACGTTTTGATAATCTCTTTATCTTTTTCGAGTAGCTTCATTTCTCATCACTAACTCTTATTTGATGATCTTATGATTTGTTTGGCATGACTTTTGAGATTCAAAAGTCGTTTCTGGACTCGTTTTGACTAATTTTATAAAACTGTTTCTTTTATTTATAAGAGTTTTTAGAGAAAGTTGTTATAATATGTCTTCTTCTAAAACCACTTCAGGAATAGAAAACTCTTTCAAATATTAATTTTCAAATAAAAATTAAGATAGCTTCCTTCGAAAACTCTTCTACATGAAGTAAAAATAAAAGTCATGTCAAATGAATCCAAAACTATTATTTAAGCATTGCTTCATGCATCAACTCACTAAAATGCATAATCTTAACAAGTCACTTTTCTAGTTAGTGTAAGGATTTTAGTCGAATATGTGGACTTATATGTGAAATATTGTGTATGAAGTTAAATGCTATCAATTTTGGTTAAATCCGTTTAAAGTGATCTAATAAGGTTTCGATATTTTGGACTTTGAAGTATCCAATTAAAAGTGTGAGCCTTTATGTGTAGAAACCATGTATGTTCCTAATTTAATGATGGGCCAAATTAGATCAATAGGCCGTTAGTATATATATACGGTTATGATCCCCGGATCATACATTCCGTTCATTCTGTTCTAACTCCTATCTTCAGAGAGAAACAAAGGAACAACGTGTTAATCTGGAAGACTAAAACCGCAGGTTTCATCCTTTGCGATAACCAAGTCTGATTCAAGTACGCTTCCGCTTTGGATTACATATTCTTGATGATCCAACATGAGCAATTCTTATGACAGTAAAGAATATTTTCCTAAACAAGTGGTATCATAGTCAATTCATGTTAAATCATTGAGATCAAAATTTTAAATTTGGTTCTTGTATAATTTTATGGTTTTCGAATTTAGCAATTTCGGTTTTTGTTTTGTTTAATTGAAACAACATGTTGCCAAAATAACCTATCTTGTGGAAATTAATTAACTTGGAATATTAAAAGGTGTTCGTGTGTGTGTTATTCATGTGAATATTTGATCGGCCCAAAGAAATGTCAATATTTGGCCGAATTGCACATACACGTGTGGTGATAAACATGTGGTAATTATTTGGTTTAACGTGTGATCAATAAATCGGTCAAAAGAAAGGTTTATTGATTGACATGTTTCTTTATTATTCTCGGAGTCATGGATCTGGACCTTGCTTTACGGGTCGATCAACCTACTGCATTTACTGATAAGAGTAACTCTAATGACAAGAGAGAGATGGAAAAGTGGGAATGATCGAACCGCATAAGCTTGATGGTCATAAAGCGTGCTATTCTAGAAACATTTCGGGGTGCTATATCCGATAATGTGACTACGGCTAAGGGTTTCCTTGAGGACCAAGAAGAAGTTTGCCAATAATGAAAACGCTAAAATTAGTACATTTTTGGAAAATCTTATCTCAATGAGGTACAAATGGAAATGAAACAAACGGGAGTACATTATGGAAATGTCTCACATCGCTTCAAAATTAAAGGCACTCAAGTTAGATTTATATGAAGGCTTATTAGTACACTTGGTTCTAATATCCCTTTCGGCACAATTCAGTCAATTCAATGTGAGTTACAATTGTCAAAAGGACTCATGGTCCCTTAATGATCTCATTGCACAATGTGTCCAAGAAGAGGAAAGATTGAAGCATGACAAGACAGAAAGTGTTCATTTAGCCACCACCTCTAAAGACAAAAGGAACAAGAAAAATGAAAACTGATAAGGAAGCCGAGGGTACAAGAATGCAAAAGAAACAACATAAGGAACCAACTGAGGGTGGTTGTTTCTTATGTGGAGGTGTAGGTCATAAGAAAAAGAACTGTACCAACTATCATGCATGGCGTGCAAAGAAATATATTCTTCTTCATTTGGTTTTGTTCTAAGGTTAATTTAACTTCGGTACCTAGATATACATCGTGGATAGATTCTGATACAACAACTCACATCAGTGTGTCTATGCAGGGTTGTCTGGGTTGTCAAAAACCAAGTGATGATGAAAGATATATCTATGTTGGCGACGGCAAGACGATGGAAGAGAAGCAATATGAAAATTTAGATTATTGTTAAAGACTAGGTTTTATTTGGACCTTAATGAGACATTTATTGTGCCATCTTTTTGACGAAATCTGATTTCTATTTCTGCTTTGGACAAATATGATTATTCTTGTTTATTCGGGAATGGAAAATTTAATTTATTTCATGATTCAAATTTGGTTGGTTTCGGTTCTTTATCACGTTACGATAATCTAATTGACACAATTGTTTCTTTTAATGAATCCTTGCATGTAAGTAATCGAAGTTAAAAGCGAAAATTAACCTGCAAGAATTCTGTCTCATTATGGCACAAGAGATTATGTCACATCTCCAAAAGGAAAATCGAGAAACTTGTTTCAAACAAAATTCTCGATCCCATTGACTTTACAGATTATGATATATGTATTAACTGTATAAAGGAAAAACAAACCACTAAAAGGAGATTTCAAGCCAACATGACTTTAGACGTCTTAGAACTTATACATACAGACATTTGTGGACCATTCTCTACGGCTTGTTGAAATGGTCAACAATATTTTATAACGTTCATAGACGACTTTTCTAGATATGACTATATATATCTCATTCATGAAAAAATTACAGTCGCTAGATGTGTTCAAAAACTATAAAGCTGAAGTTGAAAATCAACTAGGCAAAAGGATTAAAAGCATCAGATCTGACCATGGTGGTGAATACTATGGCAGATATGACGGTTCAAGTGAACAACGTCCAGAACCATTTGCTAAATTCCTAGAGAAATGCAACATCGTTCCACAATACACTATGTCGGGTTCGTCCACTATGAATGATGTTGCTGAAAGACGAAATATAACGCTTAAGGACATTGTGAGGAGTATGATTACTCATTCTACCTCGCTAGAATCACTCTGGGGTGAAACAATAAAGACCGTAGCATATATACTCAATAGAGTTCTAACTAAGGCTACTGATAAAATCCTTTATAAACTTTGGACAGGCAAAATGCCTAGTTTGAAGCACTTACACATTTGGGGATGTACAGCTAAGACAAGGCCCTATAGGCTAAATGAAAGAAATTGGATGCAAGGACTACCAGTTGCTATTTTATTGGATATCCTGAAAGGTCTAGGGGTTACAAGTTTTATGATCCCACAACTAAGGCAATTTTCAAGATGGGAAATGTCCGGTTCTTTGAGGATGTTAAATTTGTGGGAGAGAAAGGGTTACAGACTTTGTCTTTGAGAAGGAAGACGTTGAAATTCCTCCAATTGCCATTGACAATGATCACGATCAGATTTTTATCCCTGACATTGTTAAAGAAGCAACTTTAGATCAAGACAATGTCATTTTATCTCCATCTGAAGGTCAACAACTTGTTCCAAAAGAACAAACTCTACAGCCTCAAGAACCAATGTCATTAAGAAGATCCATTAGAGAGAAGAGAAGTGTGGTTTAGGATGATTACATCATATTTATCTAAGAACATGAAGTTGACATTGGAGTGGTGGAAGATGATCTGATCAACTTTCGTCAAGCCATGGAAAGTTCTAACTCTCAAAAGTGCCTAGATGCCATGAATGAAGAGATAAAGTTTATGAAGGACAACGACGTGTGGGACCTCGTTCCATTGCCTGAAGATGCGAAATTCATTGGTAACAAATGGATATTTAAGACCAAGAATGATTCGAAGGGTAATGTGGAGAGGTATATAACTCGTCTTGTCGCAAAGGGCTTTACGCAGAAAGAAATCATCGATTATAAAGATACTTTCTCTCCGATTTCTTCGAAAGACTCTTTCAAGTAACGCATTTCGATCTTGAGTTACATCAAATGGGTTAAGACAACGTTTCTCAATGGTGACATTTATAAAACAATCTATATGGTATAACTAGAAAACTTTGTATCGGATAATACAAAGCAAATGATTTGTAAACTAAATAAATCCATCTATGGACTCCAACAGGTCTCTCGTCAATGGTATTACAAGTTTCATCAAGTAATCATCTCATATGGTTTTGAGATGAATTTGGTCGATGATTGTATATACCACAAGTTCAGTGGGAGTAAGTATATTTTTCTGGTTTTATACGTCGATGACATATTGCTTGCCAGTAACGATATAGGCTTATTGCACGAAATCAAGAGATTTCTAGCAAGGAGTTTTGAGATGAAAGATCTTGGTGATGCCTCTTTTGTATTAGGAATTTAGATACACCAGAATCGTTCTCGAGGTATTCTTGGATTATCACAAAAGAGCTATATCGAAAATGTACTTAAAAAATATGTCATGTAAGATTATAAACCAGGTGACACCCTTGTGGCTAAAGGAGACATGTTCAGTTTAAGTCAATGCCCTAAAAATAACTTGGAAATTAAAGAAATGAGAAGATTCCTTATTCTTCAGCTATAATAAGTCTGATGTATGCTCAGGTTTGTACGCGTCTGGATATAACGTATATTGTTGGGATGCTAGGGAGATTGGAAATGGATCATTGGAAAGCAGTCAAACGTGTTATGCAGTAATTACAAAGAACAAAAGACTACATGCTCACATATAGAAGATCGGATCAATTGGAGATCATTGGTTATTTTGATTCCGATTTCACGAGATGCCAAGATGGTACGAGATCCACTTCAGACTATATCTACCAGCTTGATGGAGTTGTTATTTCTTGGAATAGTGCTAAGCAGACACTCATTGCTACTTCCACTATGGAAACAAAGTTTATAGCATGTTATGATGCATCAAATCATGGAATATGGCTACGAAATTGTCACTAGGATGCGCATTGTGGACAATATAGAAAGATCATTCAAGTTATTTTGTAACAATAAATCAACAATGCTATATTCCAATAATAACAGGAGCTCGACAAAGTCAAAACATATAGAGATCAAGTTCCTGGTTGTTAAAGAAAGAGTTCAAAGTGGACATGTGTAAATAGAGCATATTGGGACAAACTTCATGGATGTAGATCATCTGACTAAGAGATTGATACATAAGGTCTTTCATGAGCATACTACTCATATGAGTGTAATATCTCTTGAAGATATCTAGTTTCAGTATGAGTTTGTATTTATGCACTTTTCATATTAGACACATGTACTGTAATTTTGGATATGGTTTATGGTTAAAGTTACTTTCGGTTATAAAGGCTCTGATTTATTATCTCTGAACTCTTTTGAAAATGATCTCACTAAGGTATTAAGATGGACCAGTTGGAAATATGCATGTTAAGATCACATCACATGTAATTTCCATGCTACACATCTATGCTTGATCTATGTCATTCAGTTATGTCAATATACGTGACCATTGATGGGTTTAGTTACGATATAAGTAGCGAAAGCCGCTTTGATCCTATGTTGATATGATTGATGGACCGAATTGTTTGGGGATACATTCGGTAATGATTGCAAAATTCTGAGTACTCATAAGGATATATTTAATGCACAAATATAAGGTAATACATATAGTCCAAGTAGGAGATTGTAAGGATTATAATCGAACATGTGGGCTTAGATGTGAAATGTTATGTATTAAATTAAAGCTATCAATTTTGGTTAAGCCCGTTTAAAGTGATCTAATAAGATTTCGATATTTGGGTTTTGAAGCATCCAATTAAAGCGTGAGCCTTTATGTACAAGCCAAGTATAAGCATATATATATATAAATGCATCCTTTGTGATAACCATATCTGATTCAGTACGTTTTCTCTTTGGTTTATATATTCTTGATGATCCAACATGAAAGATTCTTATGACGGTAAAGAATATTTTCCCCAACAATTAGATATCATAATTCTCTTCTTTACTTCTTTAGTCCACCTCTTCAATGTAAAATGTGAAAACCCAAGATTGACTAACCAAGAGATGTGCGAATTGGTTATAAAAACTTTTTCATTAATAAATCAAGTTTTAATATAGGGTATGTTCGGCGGATATTAAAATCGGATTAAAATTGAAAAATTAGCCGTTATTGTTGACTTTTATTAAATGAGCGGGACCCAATAACGACTATATTTTCAATTTTAATAGAATTTTAAGTCGTACCGAACACGCCCATAATAAGCGATCAAATAATAAAAGACAACTAAACACAAATATGCCAATAAGTGGAACAACGTAATTTGCACGAAGTAAAAACGTTAAGTAAAAGGGATAAAGAGTGCAAATGATACAATTATGGAGGTTCGATCCAATGCAATGATCTACATCCCCGGTTACCAAGCTCTCTGGCACGAGCAATGCCTTTTTCACTATATTGATTGACTTATGGTGCAATCCAACCCTTTATAATGTTTCCGGTGACTTACAACTAAGAAGCACTGATCCTTTTATAACGTTGAGCTTTTCGGGATCTCAACACGACCCACAATTCAAAATAAGTTTACAAGTGAAATCTTCTCTTCTTAATAGATGGTGATTCCAAAGTTGAGTACAAGAAAAGAAGTAGACTAACACTTTGATCGATGGTAATGAATGAAACTCAAAAGTTTGATTTGAAAAATTTTGATGAATGAGATGATTTTCAAAGTTGAGATCAATCAAAAGTTTTTCAAATATAGAATGATTTGATGATAATAAATGAGGTGAGAAATCAATGCAATTTTAGCTCATAAGAAACTTAATTGAATGCTCTTAAGTTGTTATTATAAATGAGAAGTGAGTTGGTATTTATAGAGATAAAAAACGACAAAGTTTCTGTCAAGCTGGATGATCGGTCTGGTCGATCATCAATTTTAGGATGAATAAAATGACCGTTTTTACGAAAAAAATTAGAAATCAGAACGATAAAAAATTGGACCATTGGACCATTTCCGGTCGACCGCTGCCGATCGACTCCCCCGAGTGGCGGTCCGACTTTTTGAATTTTTTCTTTGCTATTTGACTTTTGAAAAGTGTGGTTTTTTTATAAGCATTTTTCACTAACTTTTTAAGATGAAATATTATTTTAAAAGGTTTAAAAGTTAGTTTCTAAAGGTCGTTTTTCACTTTATAAAAAATGTCATTTTTGAAACACTTTTTAATGCATTGAATGGTTTTGAGGTATAGTCATTCATACCATATATCAATGTATTAGTATCTTTACATTTTTGCTAAGAAATATAAGTATTTGATCTTGCTCCAACGTCCAGCTCTTGATTTCTTGAATGTAGCTTCGATCTTTGACTTTTTTCAAGAGTTCTATTTGTGATGATAGCTCTTGCTCTTTTGACGGCCATTGATCAATATTCTTTTGTGCGCATTGAAAAACTATAGTAACTAGAATTCAACTTGTTAATGAAAAAGATCAACTTATTTATTATAATCAAAACTTCAAGATTTTAGATTAACCATATGTCAACAAAGTGTGTTGGTATGCTAATGGGATTATTCAAATTAAACACATTTAAAAGTGTGTCGATATAAAATTCCCATTAGTGAAATAACTTGCATGAACAAGAAACATCAAATGTAAGAGGATTATATTGTAGTTTGTATACTCTTTGTTGGCTTTCTGCAATTGCTTCACAAGTATAAAACTATGATCTCTACACAATTCCTTCATCCTCAATCCAATACAACTCGTGAACTTTCAAAAAGATTAAAGATTATTCTCATAAATGTGTACATAATTAATGAGGTCCTTTTTTTTTTTTTTTGTAGAATTTCAATAAAAAAAATTATATAGTGTTCTCAGAATATTATTCAATTTTTTTCTATCCTTTTTTTCTAGTTATTATATTCGTTTTTGGCATAAATTCTTTTAAATTATTTTTTCTCAAAATCATTTTCAATTATTCATCCTTTTAATAGAGTAACTTTACACGTAGACGAATCAAGACTTTTCTATAATTCTTAGCCACAAATTCTCCCAAAAAAAAAAAAAAAAATACACATTTCAACACCATGTTCAAAATGTGCTTTGGTATATAGAAGAGATGATGTGATCTGCATGAGAGAGAAAATAATATCTCCTTGATTTTTATTAAATAATGAATTTGAATCAATAAATTACTTAATAATACTTACAATTAAACAATTTTCTAAACTTCCAAAAATTATATAATGGAAATCATAAAGCATAAGAGTATTTTCAAGAGACTCTTTACTTATATAGAACATGTTATGTATTATGAAAACCATTAAATTTAAACTTAAGAGAGTTAAATTTTTTTATGTATTACAATAATGCTTTCTATTTTGACTTTTCATTTTACTTTTCTCCTCATATTTTACTTATAATTTTTTATTAGTGGTTTTAATAGTTAAATAAGTAAGTTATTGAAATATGTGATTTATTAAATTCAATTATTATACATTAATAATATAGAGTGATTTTGACTCTCTAAATTTGGATAGGATCTCTATTTTAAAAAGTTAAAATATAAAATTTGTCGGAGTTTATTTTAAATATCAATTCTATAAAATAAAAAGTATTTTATATTTAAAGAGTATTTTAAAGATGATCCAAGAATCAATATATATATATATATATATTTGGTGAGTTAAACAGGCTAAAGAAACCGTTAACATGCCTAAAATAGTCATTAGGTCCCACAAATGGCTCCAAATAAAATTAGCCACTGTTTAATGTTTGTTGTAGGGTAAAAATGATATTTTGAATGAGGATTTTTTTTTTAAGAACGAGTGATTAAAAGGTGGGAATTTTTTTTGAATTTATGTATAAAATATTTTATTGTATAAATGTGTGGTTGAAAATGAATATGAGAAATACATTTTTTAAAAGAGAGTCAAGCAGGGACTTAATAAAACTCACATTAAGCCCTTAAAACAGAAGTTGACTACAATTTTCCAGTCTCGTTCCAAATGTTTTAAAAACGCCACACCCCTTAGCCAAGGTGAGAGGGCCTTTTGAACACTGATTTAGCTCCTATTTGATATCATTATTTTGAGAAAATTGAGTTTTGAATAGTGAATTTTTTGAAAGTATATGATCAAGAAGTATATATATATATATTTTTTAAACTTTACGTAAAAAACTATTTTATTATGTAAATATAATATTTAAAAGGAGTATGCAAATTAAAGAGTTCTTAAATAATTGTTTTCAAACAATGGCTTAAGGAGGGAAACGGCAAAAGAAGGGTTAAGTGCGCCAAAAAAGCTAAAGGTTGGAAACTCAAACGTACAATTTGAAGGTGGAGGACTAATTAATAACATTTTCTAAAAGCTGAAGACCAAAATGTGCAATTTCGTTTTATACTTATTATACACATTCATCCCTAATGTTAAACTTATACACATCAAAGTCCTCAAAAATTTTAGCTTCAGGTAGAGCAGGTTCGATTTTGATTTTTGTTTTGAAGTGAATTTTGTGATTAATTTTTATTTGGATTTTAAAGTTCTTGTAATTGTTTGGTTTGCTTATTATCTTGTTGTGGAATCTGCATTTATTTGCGAGTTACTACACTCTCAATTCCAATTCTGCACTCATGTTAAATGCTATGAAGCACTGGGATTAACTTTGCACCGTTCATATAGGGGATCTGAGATAATGTATGAAAATTTCAAAATTGAATCTATCTTTTACCAATCGAGAGCAACTTTTTGAATATCATAATTTACTGTTCCGGCTAAAATTAGAAAGAATTAAGTCCCTAATTACGATAGATTCGTTTGACAGATTTTTTCTCCTTACTTTATAAAGGGTATTCAAGTTCAAGACAAAGGTGATTTGATGTAAGACTACGTTTTTTGCAATTTTTCTAAGTGCACTACAACTGGTCTCATTCTGTCCATGTGAGATTATGGTCCTGCAATTGAATTTGGTACTTCAAATGGATTTCAATAAGTTTCTCCTTCTACATGCACTGCTGTCCGAGTGCCCAACTTTGATACGTTTCACTTTCAAGAACTGTTGATGAAATTCTTTTGGGCTGGATGCGGAAACTGGCAATCATCCCTTCTACTATACTGTTGGATCCTTTAAGCAGGATATTCGGGTGGATTTTCATATACTATAGCGTAGCAATTGATATTTGCTTCCATTATATGTTATGATGTTCATAGTTTATGCATGTTAATTGATTAATATTTTAATGTGTAGTCTGAACTTTTTCTCATAATTTGTCCATTCCCGGCCAAGTTCAGTAAATTATTGTATCTCCAGATTCAGTGTTCACTTTAATTTGCAAGGTTCCTCATGTGATAAAAAGACAATCATCCTCTAAATGAACTAAAAGTTTGCTTACACTGGTGACTAAACCATGATTATGACAGAAAACAATTTCTGGCTCTTTTGGATAATGCATAACTTTGCATGTGAATGCGAACTGTACATCTTCATTTATTTTTCATACCTGGCTTCTTGATAGAAATATGCAATCTATCTTCAGATTATAGATATTATATCCTTTTGATGGCAACTGTTACTGATCTGCGGCTCAATGTTCTGAGCTATCCCTTCTCTCCTTTGCCGTTCTTGTCATTCCAATTTCTCAAAACATGTCCTTTATCATAGATGCATTTTCTATTCACTTTTCGTGTAACCTACTCGTCAAAATTAAGTCAGAAATGCTGTATGAATGGCCGAGTGACTGGTCTTGTGATTTCTCTCTATTATATAATCTGTACAAAAGAATTCTATACATGGAAAGAACTACGTATCTGCCAATAATGTCCCTATACGGTATGTCAAATATTAAGCTAATTATTCAGAAGAGTAAATCAAGGAAATAGATGGAAATAAATATGGACAGCAAAGCTGTCCATTGATAGCCCCCCTCAAATTGATGCGGGTTGATCAACAAGCATCAATTTGCTAATTAGGAAGCAATGTCGATGATGAGTGAGAGCCTTGGTGAAGATATCAGCAATTTGTAGTTCGCTGGAATGTGTGGAAGAGTGATAACACGAGCTTCAAAGGCTTCACGTATAGAATGAGGTCGACTTCAATATGCTTTGTGCGCTCATGATAGATAGGATTGGCTGTGATCTGAATATCACTTGTATTATCGGCATGTAAAGGTGTAGGATCGGTCTCAGAGAAGTCTAATTCACCAAGCAAACCTCAAAGCCAAATAATTTCGGAACAAGCAAGAGACATCGCTCGGTACTCAGATTATGTAGATGACTTAGAAACTCTGTCTTGCTTCTTACTCTTCCAGGAGATCAATGCATTACCTAAGAACACGCACCAACCAGTGATGAAGCGACGTGTATCAACACAACTAACCAAATCAGCATCGCTATAAGCAACAAGACGAGGAAAATTGCCTACGGGAAAGAATAAGCCATAGACAGAAGTGCCCTGAACATAGTGTATGATCCTACAGACAGTAGCCAAATGAAGATGACGAGGAGTTTGAAGGAACTGGCTGACTTGCTTTACAGCAAAAGAAATATGTGGTCTAGTGATGGTGAGATAGACAAGGCTACCTACCAATTTATGATATAAATTGGGATCAACAAGTAGGTCACCCTCCTCTTTGCGAAGCTTGACATTTAATTCCATAGGAGTATTGACAGAGGTAGTTTCTTGCAGTCCAACTGTAGCCACCAAATCACTAACATACTTATGTTGATTGAGCAAAATACCAGAGGGACTACGATGCACCTCAAGACTAAGAAAATATGCGAGAGACCTAAGATCTTTCATATGAAAGGATTTGGAGAGATGGGTCTTGAGTTGGACAAGTAAAGTAGAATCAGAACCCGTGATCACAATATCATCAATATAAACCAAACGGACAACAATACCTATAACTGACTTTAGAAGAAACAACAAACTGTTATACTTGCTCTGCTTGAAGGAAAATTGTAATAAAGTGGTTCGAAATTTATCAAATTGGGCTTGCAGAGTTTGAGACCAAGTTTACACACATTGGAGGTCGGAGAGGAAACAATCCCGGGATGGCTTCATATAAATACACTCTTTAAGATCACCATGAAGGAATGCATTCTTAAGATCTATCTGATGTAGTGACCAATCATTGGAAGCAGCAAGAGCTAGGATCGTACAAACAGTGGTCATCTTAGCCACAGGAGCAAAGGTCTCCTCATAATTGACACCATATTCCTGATTGTTCCCAATGACAACAAGCCGAGCTTTATAACGATCCAAACTTCCATCAGAGCGAACCTTGACTAAGTAAATCCATTTGCAACCCAGAGGAACTATAGTGGAAGGACAAGGCTCAATGTCCCATGTGTGATTGTCCTTTAGAACGACAATTTCTTCCTGCATAGCTTGTCGCCAACAGTCGTACTTGACAACACGTGAGTAGCATGTGGGAATATAAAAATTGGACAATGCAGCAGTAAGAGCTGAAATAGAATTGCCAGAAGAAAACCCATACCAATCCATAGTACAGACACTCAAGAAGAGCGACGTACCAAAGGCTCTGGAGGTGCTGCAACTGACGGATTCTGGTGCATGTTAGGATCAGATATCGAGTGAGCTATCGGAAGAGACCGTGGGTGGGATCTTCACGTATACACCGTACCTGGTTTAAAGCGAGAACTGACTTGATGAAGATCTAAGAACTGCTGCTCAAAGGAGGGAAGGACCACAGTAGAAGAAAAGGGCACATGACACAGGAAAGAAATGTTGATTTTCAAAGAAAATAACATTCCTAGAAATGCGTGTACGATGTAATGTAGGATCATAGCAAACAAATCCCTTTTGACACACATTATATCCTAAGAATGCACCTCTAACAGATTGAGCAAATATTTTATGTCGCTCATGAGGAGGTAAATGAATAGAACATACACAACCAAAGATACGTAGATTATCATAACTAGGTTGCTTAGCAAACAAGCAGAATAGTGAGACTCCATGTGTAAAACTTGGAAAGGCAAACGCTTAATCAAGTGAGTAGCAGTCTTTAGAGCCTCAACCCATAACATGGATGGAACAAAATATTCTAACAAGAAAGTACGTACCGCATCAAGAAGATGACGATTTTTGCATTCAGCTACTTCATTTTGTTGGGGAGTAGCAGAACATGAACGTTGATGGATAATACCTTTAGAAGCCAAGAATGCCTGAAACTCAATAGACAAATATTACAAGCAAAAGACTTAATAGAAGAAACTAGAGAAAGTGCTGGAACATGTAAAAATAGTGGAAACAAGCACCCCACTTTAGGTTCCTTTGCGATCGGCTCCCCCGTTACCTGGTCGTGCACAACACAACCATCACCAGAAAAATTAACAGCACAATTGTTATCAACTAATTGACCAAAAGAAATAAGATTCGTGGAAAGCTAAGGAGCAAGAAACACATTAGTAAATGTAGAAGAGGCATTTCCGACAGCAGCTATTGGCAAAGAACTGCCACTGGCAGTCTGAATGATAGTTTGACTAGCATAGGGCCGAACATGAGACAGAGTTGTGGGAGTATTCGTTATGTGATTAGAAGCCCCCGAGTCTACATACCAGAGTGTAGTAGAATTTTTACCTTGAAACCCTATCGCAGATAATGTTGAAATTAGCATCTGTTGCACCATTTCAGGGGTGCAGTAAGTTGCTGCAGGAGGTGCAAGATCAAAGGAAGCACTTGAGGAAGAGCCATGTGCTATAGAAGTCACTGTTAAAGGAACATTAACAGAAGTTTGAAATCCTTGGGCCTGATGATTCTGGGGGCGGGTACGACATTCTTTGATAATATGACCTTTTTCTTGCAATAAGAACAAGATTTTTTAGGACAATTGGCAGCAATATGCCTATATTCTTTGTTGCGGAAACATTGCAGATTTTTAGAAGTCACGATGATCTACGTCCTTGAGCAGCATAAGCCATAGTTGCCATCCTGGACTGCTATGAGATTGCTCCAGAATCGCTTGAGTACTAAGACGTTCTTCGCGAAGTAACTT
This sequence comes from Fraxinus excelsior, assembly GCA_019097785.1. NCBI lineage: Eukaryota > Viridiplantae > Streptophyta > Magnoliopsida > Lamiales > Oleaceae > Fraxinus > Fraxinus excelsior. The sequence goes on along the minus strand of CM032631.1, from coordinate 29,541,098 downwards.
ACCAAAACAAACATCAAGAGAGGGAACGGGAGATGTGTTCAGTAGAGGAGCAAACTGGTTCATATTCCGAGCATAGTTTCATAAGAAACTGATTGCGCTGGCTAGTCTTGTGAAGATTATAAATGGTCGAAAGAGCAGCAATAGGAACATCTGCGGTAACCAAATCAGTATATTCATGCCAAAGAGTAAAAAATGCCGAGTAGTAGTCTTGGATGAAAAGGCTGCCATGTTGAAACATGGATGAAAAGGCTACCATGTTGAAACATGGCAATCTCATGTTCCAACTGAAAGTGACGAGCATCATTATCTTGATGATAAACCTTCTTCAAATAATTACACATGGATTGGGCGGAGCGATGAGCCCGTAAGTTGGTGATAATATGTGGCTCCACCGAACCAAGAAACCAAGACATGATTCGAACATCAAGCACATCCCAAGAAGGAGAAGACACAACATCCTTGGATTTGTCAGTGTCGGATGTTGGTGCAACATCCGTGCCATCAATATGGCTCCAAAGGTCTGTTCCCTTGAGGAAAAATTCAAATTGAAAAGCCCAGGTAGAGTAATTTTTGCGTGTGAACTTGACACACACTGGTGCAGAGTCCATTGGAAATAAATATGAATAGATTAAAGAAACTGAGAGAAGGACCTTAAACACAGGTTGTCGAAGAACACCACTCTAGGAGAATGTTTAGAAAATGCTCAGAAAAAAACGGAGACAAAAGCTGCCAACAGAAACAGAATGCCGAAAACCACGAAGCGATGATACCAGTTCTTGATATACTAGAAACAGAAGGTACTGAGATGTGCTGCCGAGAATCAGAAGATGCCGACACATGAAACCAAAAAGAGAATGATTCACACCGGCGACAACGAAACCAAGAGAAAAAAATTTCAACCAGCTCTAATACCATGTCAAAATTAAATCAGAAATGCTGTATGAATGGCCGAGTGACTAGCCTTGTGATTTCTCTCTATTACATAATTTGTACAAAAGAATTCTATTCATGGAAAGAGCTATGTATCTACCAATAATATTCCTATACAATCTGTCAAATATTAAGCTAATTATTCAGAAGAGTAAATCAAGGAAATAGATGGAAATAAATATGGACAGCAAAGCTGTCCATTGACACTACTAACATCAATTATTGAGCTGCATATGCACCGAAACCTAATCAATTCAGGGAGGCTGATATAAGCAACTATAAAAGAATGAAGTGAAATGTATTGATTTGGAATAGAAAAAACGAAAATTCACTCGGTCATGAAGTTTGAAGATTATTTTTCTATCTCTAAATAGGAATTATAGAAATATTTCCATCCAAACCAGCAATGATGTCTTCCATTGAAAGAAAATAGTGAGTTACCAAATGACAGAAAGCGGACCCACCACCCAACACACCACCGGCCTCACGCCACCTATGGCCAACACCCACACACAGGCGGCGGCCCTAGGTGGAAACCCTAGCGCCGCCGCTTGAAATGAAACAGAAATCAAAGGCGGACATGCTAGGATGCCGCGGGAACTTCAGGCGACGACAAGAATGGTGGAAGGAGGTCGGACACAGTGGCCAAATCTGGGATCTAAACTCAGTTTAGTAAGGTTCCCACCACCTTTCTGGGAGACGCGCCTGACCGGCATTGCGCAGAGGATTCTAACGCCGGTAGAGTTGCTGCGTGGGTCACGCGCCGCTCCGGCGGAGACCTTGCCGGCGCGTGTAGGCCACGCGCCGTCGTCAGAAACCTTGAAAACTCATCAGGTCAAACCTGATCCACCCAGCATGCCTGTGTTGCCATCAGACGTACCGTTTATACACATTCAAAGGAAAAAGTGGATGGATACACATGGTATGTGTTCTATAGGTGATTTAGAGTTGAGGCGAAGGAATTTGTGGTGTCGGTGAACGAATCAGGTACTGTTAGGATTGTTGAATGGGGCTCGAGGATGTCGACTGCAATCTATATGGGTAGGTTTGGTGCACTTTGGATGGTGAATATGGTAGATAAGTTGAGAGTGGCGAGTAAGTTGGAGGACTTTGTCTCCAAGTTTAACGAGTCAACACGAGCTTTTTTGGCTCAACGTTGTACGAACAACCGTGGCAAGTACTTGACGATAGCACAGTATGGAGAGAAACGTTGGAAGGGAGTTGTTATGGTGCCGGAAGGTATGAATGGTGAGGGATGGGCGTCGTTATCGCGGGTGTTTAAGGCTGTTGTCGATTCATTTGTGGCTAGAGATAAGGCTAAACGTCGAATGATGGATGGTAGGATTCGACAAGGGCAGACTTACGCCGAAGTTACGGCAAACTTACAGACATTGCATAAAGCTGATCATTGGGGACCAGTGTAAAATGACAGGGGGTATAATGTGAGAGAGTACGACGATTATGTTACGGGACCTAAGCATATGGAGACATATGCAGAAGATTCATATCGTGGTATATCGAACAGTGTTGAAATAAGGGCCCGTGTCCAGGCGTTGAAGGAAGAGTTGGATGAGTTAATTAGACTAGTGGGATGTGGGTCTGAGGCGAGCCCCAGGATATCTTATTGCCATAAGTGTGGGGTTGGCACGAATGAACCCCTAGCTAACGAAAAACATAATGTGAGCGTGGTCCCAAAGGAGGTATCACTGAATGTAGGCCACATTAAAGACAAAAGGGGGCGACGAAGCTTAATTGCAGGTATTAGGCACATACTGAAGCAGTATATTCCGAAATTGAGGATGGGATTGAATTGGTAGAGTTGGATACGGATGGGAAAGTTTCAGGGTTTGAAGCTAATCGGAATGTGGTTCCTGGTCTAAGGTAGGGGAGCCGGTATTGGTGAACCTGGAGTCGGCTACACTAGTTGCAACGGGCATGAAATCGTCGATAGACAGATTACTATCAGTTGAGCAAGAGTTGGAACATGTAATGGTTGAGGAATCTGATTCGATCGTCCTGAAAGAGCAAGATGTGGCACGGGCAGCAGTTATGGTTGGGAACACATAACAGAAGACACGTCAAATCCCTTAAAGAAAAAGAATTAGGGATTGAAAAAGCTTTGGTGTTATGGGTAAATGGCGGCCAGAAGGGGGGGACCGACAAGGATGTACATGTGGAAGAAGCGAAGGGATATTTGTATGATCCTTTGGAGTGCTATCGTATAGAAGAAACATTGAAGGAGGATGTGATTGATGCTGGACCTCAACCTTCAAACTGGGTTCTTAAAAAAATTCAGGATTTCAGCAAGTTGATTGGCGTGTCTTGTGATTGATATGAGAGTAGACTTTTGCAGTTATTCGAGGAATTGGAGGCCAGTAGGGGTCACGCTATGAGTACGCAAAGAGGCAAAGCAATTAGGAAGGGTGCCCGCGAGCTTAAGCGGCTCGAATGGTCAGTGAATTATGATGCCAAAAGTGGTGAGCCAAGAAAAGGATTGATGGGGAAGGATGACGGTGCGTTAAAATGACCCCAAGAATCATTAGTTGGAATGTGAGGGGGCTTGATGAGGCCAGGAAAAGGTTAGGTATTCGCAATTTGTTAAGGGGATGGAGAGCGGATCTTATTTGTTTGCAAGAAACTAAGTTGGAGTTTGTCTCGAGGGATGTGGTTAGTAGCTTATGGGGGGACAGGATGTTGGGTTTAAATTTTTGGGGTCATCTGGGGCATCTGGTGGCATGCTTATTATGTGGGACAATAGAGTTTATGATATGGAGGATGTTAGTGTAAGGTCATACTCGTTGTCGCTCTCGTTCAGAAATAGTGGGGATGGATTCCATTGGATGTTTATTGGGGTTTATGGACCTAATGCCGATGAGAGTAGAGGGGGCATGTGGGATGAGTTGTCTGGTATTATGGGTTGGTGGAATCTCCCAACGTGCATTGGAGGTGATTTTAATGTTGTTCGGTTTCCTACTGAAAGGTCAAGTGGTGGAAGGCTTACTGGGGCTATGGAGGAATTTTCAGATTTTATTAGGGAGCACTTGCTGGTGGATATGCTTATGAATGGGGGAGACTTTACTTGGTCGTCTAATCGAGATCAACCTGTTCTATCCTGTATAGATAGGTTCCTGGTTATCGGAGAGTGGGAGGCTAACTTCACAGATGTTACTCAGAGGAGATTGGGGAGGGTTTATTCGGATCACTTCCCTATTTTGCTTTCTAAGGAATCAAAGGGTAGTGGATTAAGGCCTTTTAGGTTTGAGAAGATGTGATTAAAAGTAGAAGGCTTTGGGGAGCGAGTACGGACTTGGTGGGCTTCTTATGGTTTTTTGGGGTCTCACAGTTTTGTGTTGGATCATAAGTTGAGGGCGTTAAAAGAGATTTAAAGAAGTGGAATGAGGAGGTGGTGGGCAATGTGAACTTCTGTAAAGTTCAGTGCCTTTTAGATATTGAGAAATTGGATAAGCTAGAGGAGAGTCGAGGGTTAGATGGGGAGGAGAATGAGAGACGCAGAGTTTTAAGGGAAGAGCTAGTGAGATTGGCGGAGATGGATGAGATTGCTTGGCGTCAGAAATCTAGGGTCATGTGGTTGAAAAAGGGAGATAAATGCACTAAGTTCTTCCATAAGGTCGCCAATTCTAACAGGTGTAACAATCTTATCACATTGTTGGAGGTTGAGGGGGTTACTTATGAGGATCTACAGGATATTGAGACTTAAATGGTGAGATTCTATCAGAATCTATATCAGGAGCAGTTTGAGTGGAGGCCAGAGTTGGAGGGATTGGAGTTTTCTACTATTACGGAGGAGGATGCCAGCTGGTTGGAGAGACCATCTGGGGAGGATGAAATTAAGGAGGTGGTGTTTAGTATGAATGATGATAAGGCTCCAGGACCAGATGGTTTCTCGTTCTCATTTTATAAAGCGTGTTGGGAGGTGGTGCGACGGGATATCATTGATGTTTTTACGTACTTTTTTGAACGTGGCAGGTTCCTGAGAACCTCTAATGCAACATTTATTGTGTTGATCCCTAAGAAATCGGGAGCGACTGATATTAAGGATTTTCGTCCTATAAGCTTAGTCAGTGGGGTGTACAAGATCATTGCGAAAGTTCTAGCGAATAGACTCAAGGAGGTGCTAGGGAAAGTGGTGTCTAAGTTTTCAGAATGCCATTGTGAAAGGTCGTCAGATTTTGGATTCTGTACTAATAGCGAATGCATGCATTGACACAAGGTTGTGCTCAGAGGTTCCAGGGATGCTATGTAAGCTTGATATTCAGAAGGCATATGATCACGTGAACTGGAGGTTCCTTCTATACATGCTTAGGCGATGTGGATTTGGGGATAAGTGGTGTAAGTGGATTCAGTTTTGTATCTCTACTGTTTCATTCTCAGTTTTGGTCAACGGTACACCTGAGGGTTACTTTTGGAGTAGCAGAGGGTTGAGGCAAGGGGATCCATTGTCTCTATTGCTTTTTGTTATTGTAATTGAGGCTCTCAGTAGGAAACTCGAGAAAGCGAAGCGGGAGAATTTGATAAAAGGATTTACGGTTGGTCATCTACAGGTGTCCCACCTACTATTTGCAGATGACACACTGATTTATGTGATGCAGATGAGGAGCAATTCAGGAACTTACGATGGCTACTTTTATGCTTTGAAGCGGTGTCTGGTTTGAAGATAAATTTAGGGAAATCTGAGGTTATTCCAGTAGGGGAGGTCACTAATGTGGATGAACTTGTTATTTTGGGTTGTAGGGTTGCGTAGTTACCTATGTCATACCTTGGGCTCCCTTTAGGGGCGCGATTTAAAAGTATTAACATTTGGAATGCTGTTGTGGAAAAGGTGGAAAGGAGATTAGCGGGGTGGAAGCGTATGTATCTCTCGAAGGAAGGCCGCCTTACTCTCATTATCTAATATTCCTACTTATTTTTTGTCATTGTTTCCTATTCCAGCTGCAGTGGCTAACATATTAGAGATGATTCAAAGGGAATTTCTTTGGGCAGGGCTGGGAGAGGAAAGAAAGCTTCATTTGGTTAATTGGAGAGTTATCTGTTCTCCTATGAGGATGGGGGGCCTTGGATTAAGAATGCTTATTTTGTTTAACAAAGCATTACTGGGCAAGTGGCTGTGGCGGTTTGGAGTGGAAAAGGAGAGTTTCTGGAGGGAAATCATTGGGGTGAAGTATGGTGTGATGGAGGGGGGCTGGTGTTCGACCGATGGTCAAGGGCCTTATGGGGTGAGTCTGTGGAGGTATATTCGACGAGGATGGAGACATTCGGAATGGATTGACTTTTGTGGTGGGAAATGGCAACAATATCAGATTTTGGGATGATTGTTGGTGTGGAGATATACCATTAAAGGTGAGGTTTCATTCCTTGCACCGCATTACTATAGGGTCTTCTGCTATGGTGAACGACGTTTTAGTCATCCATAACGGGAGTTACAATTGGAACATCACTTTTCAGAGGGGTTTGCAAGACTGGGAATTAGATGATTATGTACCGTTTTTAACCTATTTATATGAGGTGAAAGTTTTGGTAGGAGAGGATGATCGTAGCCGATGGAGGTTGGCACGGAACAGCATTTTTTCGGTTCGCTCTTATTTTAGATCCCTTTTGGGACCGGTGGAAAGTTCATTCCTCTGGAAGATGGTGTGGCAATGTAAATTATCTCCTCGGGTGGCATTTTTACTGTGGACGGTTGTGAAGGGACAAGCATTAACGATGGATAACCTTCGAAGAAAAGGTTTTTATGTTACTGAATGGTGTTATATGTGTAGGAGTGATGGGGAAATGCATGACCACTTGTTCATTCACTGCGACGGTGTTTGCTGGCTGTGAAATAATATTCTGGCTTTTCAACATATTGATTGGGTGTTACCTAGACGTTTTGAGGATGTGTTGCGGGCATGGAGGAGGAAACTTCGTGATAAGGATAGCAAGCTTGTATGAAATCTTATTCCGAGATGCATTGTTTGGTGTGTGTGGAGAGAAAGGAACAATCGATGTTTTGAAGACCAAATATGGACCACAGAGCAATTCAGAGAATTATTTTATTTGATCTTGTATACGTGGTTTAATGCCGTGACTAGTAATCCTGTAGAGGGGTTGCCTAATTTCATGTTTTTTCTTTCTTGTTTAAATTGATAATACACTCCCTGTGTATTCTTTTTTATTAATAAAATTTTATGATTATCTATAAAAAAAAAAAAAGGATTGATTTGGAAGAGAAATATGCTTCTAGGTTCTAGGAGACTCAAGAAGTCTCAATTATATGGAGTCTAATTAAAAGTTTAGATAGCTGATGCCTGATAGCGAACCAATTACTTGAGTGCAAGAATAATAGACCAATGCTTAGAACCTGATTTCAAAATGCAAGCAAAAGGAACCTTGCACGACTCTCTTCTTCAATGAAGAATTTTCTTTCTTCTTCTTCTTTTTTATTTTTTTTATTTTTGTGTAAAATTAAAATAAAATAAATCATATATATAAAATTGATAGTTAATTAACCCAGATGACACCCAAGAGCTTGGATCTCTCTCATGCATCATTGGTAATGTAAGGCTGGGAGCCATGCCGGAGTTCAGATATTAGCTTCTTCATTATTTCATATTCTATGGTGGGGGTGATGCCTAGTGCAGTCACCGTCAAAGTTATACATCAAATCTCTTAAAGCTTGAATTTATCAGAAATTAGAGAAACCTACAATAGTTCTAGAGATTGAAAGTATGACTTTTTCTTAGTCCTCTGTTGGTAACTCTAAATTTAGCAGATAATAATCTTGTGAAGCATGAAACTACTTTTCACTTAATATTCACGTTTTCTGAATTTGTTAAAGATGCATCGTAGTGATTGTATCATAGAATCTTGTATTTTTTTTTTTTTTTTTTTGCTTCTTGTTTGATTTCTTATTTTATACGAGCTAAGATGTTCAATTAAGCACTTGGGAAAAGCTATTGTAGGCCTTTATTCCATCTGGTTTGATGATCAGTGCTATTTTATTTGAGAACTTGATCAATATCTTTCAAATAACAAATACCATCCAAAAGAAATTTATGGTTTCTTCATCCCAGCTCCTGTATCAATCTTGTCCTTATCAAACAATTACCTTGCTGCTACCTGACTCATTTATTGACAAGATTTTGACTAATCACAATACATTTTCTTTCAAGCATGTGCTAATAATACAAACAAGTAATGTGATTTCTAGATCTTTGTCACTGTTGTTTTTTCCATATAACTTGTACCCAGAATTGATTTCATCATCAGATTAAAGGTTTTTGTTGTTTAGTCCTACCTGATCTGCCTTGGTATTTTTTTTTTTTTGCAGATTCCTTTTCGATCGGAACAGCATGCCTGTGTGTCATGCAGTGAGAATGCTTAGCTCTCCATTCGGCACGGTAAACACGCTAACAGTTAGGCGCGAGGCCTATCTTACCATTGGTGCACTAATGATATATGATCATATGCAGGTATTCTCCCTTATATCCTACTCATAGCATTCGTGTATGCCAGTTGTTCGGGCTTGCCGGCCACAGAATGAGGTGAGGGCAGTCTTGAGGCGTTGAACTTCGAGAGCCAAACCTGCTATCCGTGAAAGTTGGTATCAGAGTGGGACCGCTCGAGCATGCGGTGTTATTGGACAATGTCGTGTGTTCTTGCGGAGAAAAGATTTTGGGCCACGGATCGTGTCGGCAAGCTGGCAGGACACGATGAAGGAAGCTGCAGGGAAGAAGGATGAAGAGGGCAGCGTTGCGCAATTTCCAAGGTGCATTTCAAGGAGTTTTCGAAGAGCGCACCGTGCAGGGCACAATTTGACATGCGTTGAGGCGCTGCGGTTTGAAAGCTGTCCATCCGAGGAACCAATGCTCAGAGGGGCGGAGGGTGAAGGTTGGTGTCGAAGGCGGCAAGTATGAGTTACTGCAGGTTTGGAGGCCTGTTCATCTGGAGTGGTGCCGTTGTTATTCTTGCGACGAGACGGATGCATGTGGATGCGAAACTCTCTTCTCGCTACGAGGACGTAAGCGAATTCGAATGGAGGAGAATGTCACGCAGTGAGAATGCTTAGCTCTCCATTCTGCTCGGCAATCACGCTAACAGCTAGGCGCGAGGCCTATCTTACCATTGGTGCACTAATGATATATGATCATATGCAGGTATTCTCCCTTATATCCTACTCATAACATGCGTGTGTGCCAGTTGTTCGGGCTTGCCGGCCACAAAATGAGATGAGGGCAGTCTTGAGGCGTTGAACCTCGGGAGCCTAACCTGCGATCCGTGAAACTGTGGCTTGTCAGGTTCTTGAGCATATTAAGACTTATAGGTACCTGATTTATGGTTTACTTCGAGATTATTTCCGCGGGAGTAACATCTTTTGCATAATGATTGCTTTGTATGGTTATCTATCACACCAGGTAATCATAACAGAGTCTCAGAAACATCATCACAGCTTCGTGCACAAGATTTTTGATATTGTTCCTTGAAATCTTGCAACATACTATTCATTATATTCTATGTGCAATGAGAAGGATGTGGAATGGCTTTATGCTTCACTAATTTCCCTGTTTGTGCAGCTTTCCATCCAATTGAAGCTGTATCTGATCCTTTTTAACAAGTGGAGAATGAAACTGGGACATTAAATAATGATGTGGCTCCAAATGCCTCTCAGTGTAAATCAGCAAGCATTTGGCCCGTAATTATTGCGAAGATTGTCAAATCTACAATGGGTTTGACATAGAGTACAGCTTACTAGGGGTGCTATGAAGACAAAGGCCTTTCCAGTTTCAAAAGCAATCACTCAAATTCAAGGAGTAATCTTCTCTCTGTACTTTCAGTTTATATATATATGATGTGCTACGGTTCTTCAGTAATACTTCATTTGATGTGCATTTTTCCGATTCTGGGGAAATTAAGAGGATACTTCTAGCTTACAGATTTTGATGTCCTTGTACATTTGAAGATAATCTCTACAGTTGGCATGAAGGATTAGTTACGGGGAAAACTTTGATATTCAAAGAAGATACAAGAATCTGATCTTGCAACATTAATAGTTTTTTTTGGCTATTTTAGAGAGAGAGAAAGAGAGAGATGACGAAAATGGGTCCATACCCATATCTAATCCCCAAAAATCAACTACCAGACCTGGTGGTTTGCCCCCATCCCCAAGCTCGAGTCCTTCACCAGGATAACATGTCTATCTTGAACACTTCCTAAAAATTATACATGTATCTTGGCAAGATAATATTTTCAGGCTCGGACTCCAAGACCTCATTGTGAGTAATTAATCTTCAAAGTTAACACATTCAGGTTAGGAGATTGGCTTCCAAATCGTTATTGCTACCTTCAATTTCCTGAGTAAGTTCCTTTGCTCTGCTGGCTTGTTGTTTCCAATCAGTGCAAACCAGAGTGCAGACCATCATGCATGTACGTGAAATTTGTGCTGCAGCAAGCCCAAACCACAGCCCCTTAAAGCCCATGTTGAACTTGAAGGCCAATATAACTGCAACAGGCAAACCAATTAGATAGAAGGAGACAAAATTTATCTGATAACCCATCTTAAGCCGGGCCGAGCCTACTAAAATTCCACATGCAGCTGTTTGAGGGCAATTCCATAGTTCACAAAAACCTATTATGGGAAGAGCAATTGACGTCAAACCAAGTATTTCTGGCTCACATGTAAACAGTTTACCCCAAACATCTCTTACTGCAATTGTGAAAAGGATGGCCAAAGATCCCCAAAGAACAGCCAGAGTGAGTCCAATGATAGCTGTCTGTTGAGCCTCTCCTGGTTTATCAGCCCCTAGTTCATGGCCAACCAGTATTGACAATCCTGCACTCAGGGAAGAGGGAAATACATAAAGTAAGCTTGTGGTTTGTATTAGAATGCCCATTGCAGCCACACTTGTCTGTGGGTTGCTTAATAAACTGCAAAGTAGTAGCAGTATCTCATAACACCACCACTCTAGGCACACAGATAATACGCTTTGGCCTGCAAGGACCAGAAGTGGATGCCATCCTTTGGAAAATGTATTACACGTGGCCCCATCCCATGGTTTTAGTGAGATTTCTGATAGTAAAAAGTAAATTAGCACTCCAAGGTTTACATTTAAAGTGTTCCAACCTGAGGCTAGGGCAACTCCTTTGACCCCCATATCTAAATACACAACCAGGAAGTAGTTGATTGGAAAGTGAAGAAACATTGCAAGGGTTACTGATATAGTAAGGGGCCTGTTTATATTTTGTGTCCTTAAGAATGTTCTTAAGGGATGGAAGTAAGCTTGAGCAATCAAGTCAGGAATTGAGTATTTGATATAGGTCCAGGCCACCGAAGTTGTACTCTCATCTTGACCTAACCATAAGAGGATGGGTTTCAAGTTTAACCACAAGATGCAGATTGGAAAGGTTGCTACTAAGAGCAGAAAGAGAGTTTTTTGGAAGGTTTGACTGAGAATTGCCCATCTCTTTGCTCCATAAGCCTGATAACATATTGGTTCCATCCCCATGGCCAATCCTTTTAAGAACAGTACTCCAGTTATGTTGGCAAAGCCAATTGACAATGAACCCCCTGACAATGCCACATCCCCAAGATGCCCCAAGAAGAGCATAGAAATGAAGGACTTTGAATACATGAGTAAGCTTGCTACAATGATGGGGCATGCTATGTGGCCCTGCGACATCAACTTCTCGAACACCTGCATCGGATCAGTATATTGCATTAGACAAAGGAATTGCAGATCAACCATGGAAATGAAGATTATGGCTTGTCTCTACTTGTTTAATACCATTACCATCAATTTGGAGAACATGATAGACTTGATAGTCATGGAAAGAGTATTTGATTTGTGTCAAATGGCTTTAACCATGAGGAATGAGTAAACTTCCTCTTCTTCTGCATACCAGGACCTTTAGTCACAGGCATCCAACTCTCTATATAATAGTAGAAAATACACTTAACCTAGACTAGTACCCAGCGTGCGTGTAATTCGTTAACTGAAAAGAATTTGTTTCATATAAAGAAAAAGGTAAGGATTACCTCAAGCCTGTGCAAGTGGGAAACGCGTAATAGTAATTATTGCATATTTTGGGGTTTATCTTCTTTACATGATAGATTAGGAAGAACTTTTAACGCGCACACGGAACATGACATTGTGCAGCATCTTCTTTGAGAAACTGATTCCTGTTCACATTTTTGCTTCTGTGAAATTAATTCTCTTTGATTTCTTTGTAATAATGCTGATTGTGTAATGACCTATTTTTCATACTCGAAAAGCATTAGATATCATAATAATTTGGAAGAAAATTTGGATTTGCATATTTCATACGATATTGTTAAGTTACTTTTTCTGCATTTTCCCCTTTTGGTAGATTGTGCTGAAATTCAAGTTTCCACATTTTGAGTGGGTAATCAAAGTTAATAAATTGTATTAATTTAACCCAAATAAAAAGTAGAAAAGGTTTTGGCTGAAGATAAAACGTGTGAGTTGCTTGACTTTTCCAATCTTTTCCTCAAAAACTGCTCTTGAGTTTATCTAGTGATCTTCCTGTCTCTTCTAAACCAAAAATAGGAATTCTATTTCATTTGGCTAAATTTCATTAATTTAGAGCCAAGATACATACTAGCGAAGGAAACATCTTTTTCGCTTTAATGTTTCTGGTCATTTTCACTAATTAATGAAAAATTTAGTACTAGCTAAAGTTTGTAAAGAACACTAGTTTGTAATTCGCTTTTAGGCACTGGTAAAATGATCAATATGCATAACTGTCATAGCAAGTTAGGCACGATCCTGGTGCTTTACTGTTGACTTCTGCAACTATTTATGATAAAGTAGAATGATGTCTGACTTGACTCGACTGATGCACATGCTTGGAGTAACATTCATGTGACATTTTAGTTAACAAAATCACATTTTTTTATTGGAACTGAAGCGAACTCTTCTAGCAGTTAATTTAACTTAATTAACTGGCAAAGAAATGCAGAAATCCATTTTTTTCAACTTGGTATTTGATAGAAATCAGTTAATATTAGAAATTAAAGTATAAGAGAGAGTTTGATCCATAGAAGAGAAGTTAAAGGGGTATATGGGATCAATTAGCTAGATGCTATTAGTGTTTCTGAACCTTCCAACTTTAAAAACTTGTATTTGGTTGGGCATTAGATTTTTCTTTTTATGTGGAAAGAACAGAAGGAAGTAACAGAAGGGTGGAGGCGGTGAGCTAAACGTTAGAAGGAGAGAGGGGGTTGGAGTGAGGATAATATATGTGGGGGTGGAAATAGATGAAGTATACAGAAAAATTGTTGCTTTTCCTGCCATAAGGAGTCATCAAACATTATATGCATATAGTGTTATCTTCTTTGGAGGGATAATGAAAAGTGGCATGTGAAAACTTGAAAACTACTCCTAATTTATCACATAGAAAAGTTAGGCTGATTATTGAACATAGTAAGCTAGAAACTCATTAAAGAAATGCTTGTGAACAAATTTTAAAGTACTATTAAAAGATGATAATGATAGTAATGATCTTATTTATATGTCTAGATATGCTAATTAACAAGATGAATTGAAACATACTCAGTGACGCACATGTGTGGTCTGTTGATGCATCTCCATTAGATTTGTATTTGCTATGGAAACTATTTAGCTTGTGTTTGAATCTCATTTTTAGGAGAATAGAAATTTTGGAATAGTGATTGATGTTAGAATGTGTGGTGGAAAAGTGATGAAAAGTTTTTGATTTGTGTGTAATATTATTTTATTTGGAGAATATGTGGTTGAAAGGAAGAATGAGAATGAGAATGAGAAAGGGGGTCAAACGGGGGCTTAATCTTGTTAGGATGAACCTGTGCTTTACAATTTTTGCTCAGTACAGTGGCCATAGTTTTAAAAAGTTGTGCGAGGCTTACTCCTTAATGTGACCCTCACGTGAGGCTCTCTAGTAATGCCACAAACATATTGCATGTCATTCTCGAAGCTTATTTCTCAAATTACCGAGGCAGTCACAAGCCAGGTAAAGTGTGCACTTTTTTATCTTACCTTCCATGGACATTTTATAACCGGCTTTAGCTTTTTGGCTATTTTTCATAGCCCATAATGTTTTATGTTTTTTTTTTCTTTATTCTGCATTTACACAGAAGGGGAAGGGAGCAATGCTAGTGGAGGATGAAATAAAGAATGGAAAGAAATTGACAATATGGGAGACCGATCTTTAGGTTGTTTTTAATTCTAGTAGTAAAATCCAATTTTGTCACGTGATTACAAATTGATAATTTACTATTTACTATTCACTACTTTATTATCTATTTTATATTTCTTTTTCAAATTGTTTACGTAATTTCATATAGTTTATAAGTAATTATGAGCATATTCTGGACTTCTACATTCTTTTGAATTATTTTATTTGTTTGTTTGTTTTCAGACTTATGCCTCAAAACACCTTGAGGCTTACACCTTGCCGGTTGACATAAATTGCTTTGGTGTCCGATTGAACCTTTCCAAACGCTGTTTATGACATAAAGATCAGAGAGTGAATGTCTGAAGTGTGAGCTTATTATAATAGCAAATCTATCCAGTTTTAGTCTAGCTTTCCTAGGAACCTGCTTAGACAAAACACTCATGAATCATGACTTGAAGTAATTGTATATACCGTTGGTGTTGGAATTTCAAGATGAGTTTGGATGTCCATTCTTCCAATCAAACTTTTCAGTCTCAATATCAACATAGATACGATTTGATTTTAGGCAAGTACAGAACATGAATTTGTTATGCAATTGAGCTGAGACAGTCTTTTAAGTCAAAGTAGTACTGCTTACCGGCATCCACTCGGAAATCTGTAAGAAAAGAAACTCTCCTTTTCCCTATCCTTATGCTCACCATTTTCTCCTTCAACGTTGATTGAATAATCTACAGTTACTGCCGGAAACTCGCATGCGGAGAAAATGGTTGGCAAAGTTCCATGAAATGAAACATTTCCCATGGCAATGTCAAGAGGGTGATGTCCAGAAAGTGGGAAATCAGGTCAGTGCAATTCAGATTTGCTTTCATGTCTCTCCTATTTATACTTCCCAGTGCTTTGCAAAGGGAGATTTAATTGAGGTACATCCTTAGTATTTACAAGCCATAATTGTCTTGTTCCATGCTACATTGCTGTTTATCTTAGATGGGTCATCTATGGGTTTTGGATGTATTAGTGGGAGAAATATGGATCTCAAGAATAGAGAAGTGAACACAAGTTAAAGACTATAACTAACATTTCCTTGGGTTTTCACTTATTTTTTCTACTGGAACTTGTACAAAATCAGTCGAAAAGAGTTTATATAGAGAGCATATTGAATTTCCATATAAAATGTCTTTAAATTTCTACGCTCGTCGCATTATTTGTCAGCGAAGGTGAAGGCTCGGGCAGGTATGACATGGTTGGGCTAACTATACCAACTGCGTCGATTACAATGGAGTTTCATTATCGAATATTTAAGATTTCTTTTTAAGTTATTATGGACTACCCTTTCTTTTTCGAAATACAACTAACAAGAAGTATTTGTGTGTGTATAGATACACATACATATAATTAGCTTATAATGTAGGTAAGGACTACCTGTAGATAAACAAAGTTTCCAGTAGAAAATTGAAAGCAAAATTGATCAGTTGAAAAAGCCAAAAATCCTTAATAATTGGACAAAAAATTACCCCGTATCCTACGCTCTAAAAGTTTATTAAAATTTTTAAATACTACAAAATTGAAAAAATCAATCAATAGAAATTAAATAGTATTCTCTCTCTATATATATAAAGAATGATTTATATATTTTTATTATAGTCAAAAGATTTCATAGTTATAGACTAGTTTTGAATTTTTTTATTTTATTTAGTTTTGTTCAAAGACGTGTATGTTAAGGGAAGAACAAATAAATCAACATCATGTCACAGAGGAAGCCAAAATTGGCCTGGAATTGCTCCACAGTCCAAGCCATTGTTTTTGGATTTAACAAGTGGAATTTGGATTATATTCTGTTTCAGATTTGTTGTTTCTGTGGTACCCTACCAATTCTTTATTTTTATTTTTATTTTTATGTTTATTTTTAGTTACTAAACATTGGCAACTCAACATTGGTTGTTAAGAGTTTTAACCATTGGTTTGAGAATTGTTTGTGTAGCAAGTAAATTTCAAGAACTTATATCATTAATTCCAAAGAATTTGCCGACAAGGTCTTAGTACAATGGCGTAAAGAGCTCAAGGCTAAATTTATCAAGATTAAAACATTAACATTGTCCTTTTTGTTTTGGAAAAATTGCAGCGAAGGTCTTGGACTTTTAGTAAATGTGCAGCGCTATTCCAAAAAATCTTTAAATTATAGCAGTCACGTTCAAGATCTTTCAATAAATGAGTACTTGAAACACCTCTGGACGGATCCATTCACAAATCTTTTAATTGACTAAAAGTTAAGGGTTTGATCATTTTTTAATAGAGCAATAGGATTTATCAAATATTGTTATAATGAATGAGGAGCATCGTTAGTTGGTCCAAAATGGTCAATTAATGAAAACAATTAATTAATAAACAAATAAATAAATAAAAATAAGAAAAGAATTAAAAAATAAGAAAATTCACCAAACTTTCCCCCCACCCCTACCCTAGCTAAAACATGTGCCAATTCTTCTCATGTTATAATTATATGTATATGAGGGATTAATTTGAAAAACTATTAGGGATGTGCACGATCAAATGATTTTTATTGAAAACATTTCTCTAATGAATTCCCTAGTAACTTCTGTAATAAATGGACTTCAATCTATGTTTTCGACAGTTGCTATGGAATGGAGCGACTAGCCCATTAATTAAGTTATCACCTTTTTGTGCTATTAAGAAGGCAAAGCCCAATTTTGGAAAGGGAAAAATTCATAAATCCTATTTATCTTTACACTATTTAAAAAAAGGTAATTGGCGCAAATCGTCCATACCTATAACGGGTTTTGTGGAAAACGTCCATATGTTTAATTTTTTGGTGCAGAACGTCCCCACCTTTGCATTTTCTTGCGCAAAACGTCATTTTCACCAATTTTTAACATAAAATGACAATTATACCCTCCTATATAAATAAAAATAAAAAAATTAAATAAAGAATAAATTGCAATATGCTCCTCAACTTTTTATGCAAATCAGTCCAAGATAATTGTAAGAAAATGACTCACTTTATCACTACTCCGATTTCGGCGAGCATTCCAGCGACTACTCCGACGAGCATTCCGGCGACTACTCCAATTCCGATGACCGTTTCCGGTGACTATTACGATTCTAGTGAATATTTCGATGACCATTTCGTCGTCAATTTATTCCGGCGATTGTTCCAACTCCGGCGAATATTCCGACAACAACTCATGTTATAACCCGGTCACAAGTCACAGTTCAGGTCACAAGTCACAACACATTATTGTTTGTTTATAATGATTGATATCATGATGGGGCTTACTATCAGCACATCGTACGCATTTGATGGATAAATTGCAGTCTAAATATTAAATATGAACATGTAATAGATATGAGACTTTAGTGTTGTTTAATCGGACCTTTTATTTGTTCAAAGTTGTTTGGATTTCAAATCATGGTCGTAGTTTAATATTTCAAGTCACAGCCCAAGTCACAAGTTCACAGCCACAGACAAGTTCACATTCCAGGTCACAGCGCACGTCACAAGTTCACAGCCCATGTCACATCTCATGTCACAAATCACAGCTTAGGTCACAGGTTAGGTCACAGCCATGGTCGCCCACACCAACACCAACTCACCGTGACATCCAGCAACCAACACCACTAAAAAATCGCCCCACCACCACATCAAAAATCGCAACGAAACATGCAGAATAATCAACACAAAACCCACAGCACAATGCCGCAAACCACCACAGAAACCTCTACAAGTAGCATCGGCCGGCCTTGCGAGTTCTTCGATGACGACGCTTCCACCAACACCAAGCAGTCACCACACCGGCGACCTACTACCACAAATCACCAAAAACCACAGCAAAAAAAACCAATGAACACCGATGCACCACCGCATGCCACAGCAAAAAAACACAGAACGTTCTCGAGGACGATTTCCAGAAGAGTCGGCCGGCCTTGCGAGTACTTCGACGACGACGCCTCCACCAACACCAAGCAGCCACCACAACCGCGACCTACTACCACAAATCAACAAAAATCACAGCCAAAAAACACAAATGAACCCCGAGCACCACCGCAAACCACAGCAAAAAACACATAACGTACTTGAGGACGATTTCCAGAACTTGATCTGGTCCGCACGCCCACGACGTCGCCGACGTGAAGAAAGAAGACGACTAGAGGAGTGAGAGACAGGGGATTGTCGATGCCTCTGAGCCGGACTTCTCTTCCAGAGAACGTCAAATTCGGTTGAGAGAGAGATGACTGAGAGACGGAGAGAGAGTGATGAGTGAAAGATCTGTACAATCGCCGCCGTGAGAGAGAGAGGGGAGTGAGAGACGTGATTTAGATTTTAGGGTTTGAAAATTAAATTAGGGGTGGGGTGTATATATATTAATTTTTATAATATTATAATTAATATTTAATTAAATATAAAAAAACTTGTATTTATATATAAAATATCTGATTTTAGAAAATTAAAACTTGATATCTGATTTTTGAATTCAGATCTCCAAAAGTAGGGAATTAGGTAATTTTCACTTTGGAAAATGGGAAAGCATTCTACCTAACAACAAGACCCGTGTAGGAAAGAAAGAAAACTAAGTCCTTTCTTAGGGCAACGAGGGACATTTTTGTCTTAGACAAATCGAAATGATCTATTTGCATTTGACCACTATGATCCTTCACAACTTGACCTCTTTAAAAACCCAATAATCGACAGCAAAGACTTCGAATGATTTCACTCGTCAAGCTAGAAGTGAAAATCAGCCCTTGATTCATGAGAGTTTCTACCATGTATCACATTCTTGTCGAAGGAAAGCGTGCGAATTTTGTTGCTTGTTTTTTTTTCTTGGTGAATAGGAATAATGGTAGGAAACTAAAAAGAGGACATGCAATATCTGCAATGTTCACGAAAATATATTTCGGATTTAAATTATCGCAAGTGCATGGTTTGTTAATAAGTAATAAAGTGGAAATCCTATAATTTCGAGTATCGTTCCCACGATGATTGATTTAACTTGATTTTTATTATCGCGATCTTAACTGAATCTATTAAATCTGATATGAGTTTTTCAATTTCTATTATTAAACTAAAACTAGCATTCAAATTAAACTAAAATAACAACTTAAATGCAATGACGTTTCAATGCAAAAGATTTGAATGAAATTAATGTATGGAAAAACGTACTAGGATCCTGAATCGTCAAGCAAAGTTCCCTTTTAACCTCTATTTCACAATTTGATAACACGATAAATTGGTTGAATAATCAATGTTTCTAACTTATTCAATAATCTCTTTCAAGTAGAATTGAATCTATTTTAGCATATAATTTGACTATATTTCTGACAAATGCAATATACAAAAATACACGACGTTTTGTAAACACTTAGAGATTCACGTAAAAATAACGGTATATTTCATCCCCTATCGGACCCTATAATGATTTATACCTTGTAGAATCTATTTCTCTTCTTTCGAATGTATAAAATAGATCACCCAAACTCATATAATTACACGTATTTAACTATGGAGGTAAGAAAGTGTATATAAATCATTCAACATCTATCAATCGTGTTTGAATATCAAATTGCAAAATAGAAATTAAAATATCACAATACAAGGTTCATCGTTTACCTAATATATAAAAAGTCTAGCCTAACATAGATAAAATAAAAGAACAATAAAAATAATAAAAAGAAGACATTACCAAAAACTCGAATTCAATTTTGAAATCGTGAAACTTGAAGTAAAATTTTTTGTTCTTGTCTTCTTGTTAGCTCTCCAATGTGCTTTTTTCTCAAAGAAGGTATAAAAGACCTAGTTTTGGACGAGTTTAGGGTTAAATAGGTCATCAAAATACCTTACCATAAGAGATTGGTTCAAATAAGGAAACCAGAAAATTCGCGCTCAGAATGAACCATGCGACAGCATGGTTATAAAAATTTTGCACTTTTCATCTCCTGTTGATACTTCGGCGACTGCATGAGCTTTCTACCATGCGATTACATGTTAGAAATTATTTTTTATTTGGTTCACTTTGTTTCCCAAATCTTGTTTCATCCACTTTTTGGTCTTACTTTCTTCTCCCTCTTCTTCTAACATTCTATGACATCACAATGTGTTACTTATCTCAATTCTATGCTTGATTTTCCATTCGGGCCATCTTTTGAATAATTGCATTTTGATCCCCCAAAGTTTCATTTTCTTCCAATTTGGTATTTTTTCGCTCGCTTTTGCATACTCTTCATTCCATCCATCAATGAACTCCTACAAATACAAATTATATTGAATTAAGCCATATTTCAACATATACATAAACATTTTTTTTCATATTTTGTGACCTAAGTAAGTGCACAAAACGTACTTATCAAATTCTCCAAACTTGAATTATTGTTTGTCCTCAAACAAGACGTGGCTTAATTTACACAAAACATAGCTTAACAATTTGCCGTGTCTCAGGATTGGAGTTTAATAAGATACCACATGAACAACTATAGCGTGCAAAATCGCATCAATCTCCACATGTTATATGCAAAACTCGACATGGGTGTGTAAAAACTCATATTAGCATATCAGGATAATGGCCGACTCATACCCGACCCAATATAGTCAAATTTTTCGCTCTCATCGCTCGAAAGATACACATTCCCCCAAGCTTATTATTTTCACTCAATTATCCCGGGGCGTGTTTTAAGGTTGAACTTATTTATATCTATTCCTTTCTCTCTCTCAGTTCAAATGAATCGTATTATTACAATTTCACACTTTAATAAACAGAGGTTCTCATATTTTTGATTTCTTCAACTCTTTAGATTAAACTGAGCTAGTTGTCTCGCATTAGAGATATAGTCATATCAACCGAGTGTGTGAGGCTAATCAATGCATTTTATACACAAAAGTACGTATGTAATTCATCAATAGATAGATACCATTTTTTCTTTTTCTATTTTCTTTTATATAACATCTTTCATTTGCTTTCTATGTAACCCCTGTAGCGTACTTTATGTCGATAAATCTCAAGTCAAATGACCATTGGGCACCAGATTTTAAACCCTTGCAGACTCAATTACTCGAGTTATACATGCTCAAACAAATGTCTTTTATTCAATGATTAGTGCAATGCCCATTTTCTTTTGACACCCAGTTTCTAAAACTACACACTAACTTAAAACTTTAACTTCGTTTCATCTCATTGGTTTCAGAAAATTCACACATAACATCATGCACGGAACCCCTATTCATCTCAGTGTTCCCTTACAACAGTTCAATCACTTCCAAACTATTCTAAAAATTGATCATGGTTCAGCACAAGAAATGTTTTTCGGGATTTTCTCTATGTTCAACTATTTCTAAGTAATGAGTAAACTTGTTAGCCCAATATGCAAACATGAATGTCGTGCGTAAAGTAAATCAAGTTTCACATAAACATGTTTTGATCAATTTAATGATGTACGGTTTTCACCATTCATGGTCCACATATAGCCCAATATAAATCATCATGGTTGACAGAATTGTCAAACTCACGCAAATACACAAAATTATAAACTATTACTAGAAATGAGTAAAACTAAGAATAACTTAGCAAAACAAAAAAAACTAATAAATTTTTTTTGAATTTTTTTTTTCACACAATCACAAAAAAAAAAAAAAACAAAAAATTGCAATAACATGATGAATGAATGGCATATTGACATATTCTCACCCTCAAATGTATAGAGAACATTGTTCTCAATGTTTAAAAAATAATAAAATACAAACTTAGCAGCGCATAAAATTAATGACAAATTCACAGAAGATAAGGAACAAAGGGTGAAGAATACTCTTCTAATCGATAGGGATGCGAAGGTGAAGATGGTGGAGGAAAAAGAAGTGTGAATCATGCATATGCTCTTTTATTACCCGTAGAGACGATGAAAAAGTAATCTTATTAAAAATTACAAAAAAAAACTTGAAGACGAAATTACCAATCGAATGCATAAGACAAAATAAATAAAGGGGTAGAAACGATGAGTTGTCTCCCATCTAGCTCTAGTTTATATTCTCTAGCTCGACTATATCGTGTTAGTCGGTTAAGGTACATTGAATATAACATGGACGTCCTTATTAGCTTTTTCAATGACATTTTCTTTCTTACTACAACGTTCCCCAAACTTTAGCCTTATCTTTGTCAGTATCATCTACTTTTCCTTCATCAACTGTCTCAAACTCAACAATGTAGACTTCTTGCTTCTCATGATTTTGTTTGGGTTGAAAATACACATTATGGTCATCAGTAGTGTTTGAAAAGTTTTGAAACACAATTTTATCCTGCATCACCTCCTCTACCATATCAATTTGATAGCAACTATCTGATTTGACATGATAGTCCATAGCATTAAAAACATTGAAAGAGATCTGTTCCTCGCCAAATCTCAAATTTAACTGCCCATTTTGAAAATCTATTAGAGCTCTGCTGGTAGCTAGGAATAGTCTGCCCAAGATAAGTGAGATATTCTTTTCTTCCTCCATATCCAAAATGAGGAAATCGACTGGGAAAATGAAATTGTCCACTTTGATTAGCACGTCTTCAATTACCCCCATCGGATGTGCCAATGATCGATCAGCTAATTGCAGTGTCACCGTGGTTGCTTTAGCTTCGCCTAGTCCGAGTTTCCTAAAAATAGATAGATGCATTAGATTAATACTTGCACCAAGATCACAAAGAGCTTTATCAAAGTAGCATTCACCAATAGTGCAAGGTATAGTAAAACTCCCTGGGTATTTCAGTTTTGGTGGGAACTTTTTCTGAATTATGGCACTGCACTCCTCTGTTAGCATCACTATCTCATGGTCCTTTAACTTTCGTTTCTTGGATATAATATCTTTCAGGCATTTGGCGTAGCAAAACATTTTGAATAGTACTTCTGCAAATGGAATATTTATGTGGAGTTTCGTGAAGATTTCGAGGAATTTCTTGTATTGCTGCTCCATCTTGTGCTTTCTCAAGCATTGTAGGAATGGAGTTGGTGGCTTATAGGGATTTACCGAATTATCTGACTTTTTCTGTGGTTCTTTTGGAGTCTCTCTTACTGGTGTCTTCATGTTGTTGTCAATCCGCTTCTCATTCTCTTCTTTTGAAGACTTCACTTGCTCTTCATTTGCACCCGACCTTTTAACATGTATCTTAGGTAGTTGAACTCCACTTCGTACAGTAATGACTTGAACATGCTCCTTAGGATTTATTTCTGTGTTGCTTGGCAGTGCACCAGGTACTCTTCATGTCATAGACAGAGCTAACTGTCCCACTTGAGTCTTCAGGTTCCTAATATCTGCACTCTGATTTTGGAAACAGACTCGTGGTTTCCATGAACTTTGCAAACATATCTTCCAACGGGGGTTTCTTATCTTGCTGGAACTGTCATTGAGCTTGGTTGTTATTTTGATTCTGATTTCCACCCCAAGAGAAATTTGGATGATTTCTCCATCCCGGGTTATATGTGTCAGAATGGGGGTTGTTTGGTTGACGTTGACCCCATTGGACGTAGTCCACATGTTCATTTCCTTGTGCAAGGATGTGACATTCAGCTGTACCATGTTGTGCTCCGCATTCTTCGCAATTTGACTTCTTTACTTGTGCCGAGTTCACCGTTTGTGTTATGCTCTTCACTTTGTGAAATAGGAAGTCAATCTTTGCCGATAACGTTGAGTATGTATCCACCTCGTAGACTCCAGCTGTTTTTTTTGGACCCACTCGGTCTGAAGACCACATGGCCGAAGTATTAGCCATTCTCTCGAACAATTCCTAAGCTCCATCAATTGTTTTGGTGGTTAGGGATCTATTAGATGACGAGTCTACTATGCTTCTGAAAGCCGGAAGTAGTCCCACATAGAAAAATCTGATTTGTGTTGTTTTGTCGTACTTGTGTTGAAGACACTTTCGTAGCATGTTTTTGAACCTGTTCCAAGCCCCATCGAATGATTCAGCTTCAGTTTGGCTGAATATTGATATTTCGTGCCTTAGTCTTGCCACTTTGGCCGGTGAGAAGAATCTGGTGCAGAATTTATGAGCTAAGTCATTCCAAGTAGTTATACTTGCCACCAGGAGTGAATCAAGCCACTCAAGTGCTTTATCCCGAAGAGTGTGCGGAAACAACCTTAGTCTGATTGCATCTTCTAATATCCCATGGTGTTTGAAATGTTGACACATATCCATGAAACGAGATACACGTGTATGTGGATTCTCGTTGACCATTCCATAGAATTGATGTCCATTCTGAAAGAGTTGGATGACATTTGTCCTTAGCTGAAAATTTGGTTGTCCGAATGTTGGGTAAACAATGATGGATTGACTTTGAATAACGAACGGTGACAAAAAATCCCCAAGCAAAAGGGTTCCCATCATATTGCGCTTCTGCATTGGCTGGAGCTACATGTCCTACAATCGGTTTCAGTTGTTGATCAACCATTTGTATTTGTCCTTTATTGACCTGATGTATTGCTCTCGCTATCCTCTGTCTTCGATGAAAAGTCCGTTAAATTTCCAAATCGATTGGAAGTACTTCACCGCCAATTGATCTTCGCATGCAAAACCCGAAGAAGCGAAAAGCAGTAGCACTTAGCTCAGCTTAAATGAATAAACTTAATAGAAAATGTAAACTAAAGTAAAAAAAAAAGTTCGAATTATTGTCTAAATAACAAAAATCAAATTAAAACTCAATCCCAACAGTGGCGCCAGAAGTTTGTTCACGAAAATATGTTTCGAATTTAAATCATCGCAGGTGCATGGTTCGTTGACAAGTAATAAAGTGGAAATCCTAGAATTTCGAGTATCATTCCCACGATGATTGATTTAACTCGATTTTTATTATCGCGACCTTAACTGAATATATTAAATCTGAGATGAGTTTTTCAATTTCTATTATTAAACTAAAACTTGCATGCGAATTAAACTAAAATAACAACTTAAATGCTAATATGACGTTTCAATACAATAGATTTGAATGAAATTAATGTATGAAAAAACGTACTAGGATCCCGAATCGTCAAGCAAAGTTCCATTTTAACCCCTATTTCACAATTTGATAACACGATAAATTGGTTGAATAATCAATGGTTATAACTTATTCAACAATCTCTTTCAAGGAGAATTGAATCTATTTTAGCATATCATTTCACTATATTTCTATGAAAAATGCAATATACAAGAATGCATGACGTTTTGTAAACTCTTTGAGATTCACGTAAAGTATAGCAGTATATTTTTATCCCCTATCAGACCCTACGATGATTTATACATTGTAGAATTTATTTCTCTTCTTTCGAATGAATAAAACAGATCACCAAAACTTACATAATCACATGCATTCAACTATGGAGGCAATAAAGTATATATAAATCATTCAACATCCATCAATCATGTTTGAATATCAAATTGCAAAATAGATGTTAAAAGATCACAATGCGAGGTTCATCGTTCATCTAGTACATAAAAAGTCTAGCCTAACATGGATAAAATAAAAGAACAATAAAAATAATAAAAAGAAGATATCACCAAAAACTTGAATTCAATTTTGAAATCTTGAAATTTGAAGTGAAAATCATTGTTCTTGTCTTCTTGTTAGCTCTCTAATATATTTTTCTCTCAAAGAAGGCGTAAAAAACCTAGTTCTGGACGCGTTTATGGTTAAATAGGTCGTCAAAATACCATACCATAAGAGATTGGTTCGAATACTGAAACTAGAAAATTCGTGCCCAGAATGAAGCATGCAACTGTATGGTATAAAATCATGCGACAGCATGGTTATAAAAAATTTTACAATGTTCATTTTTTGTTGATGCTTGGGCGACTGCATGAGCTTTTTACCATGCAAAGCATGGGAAAAATTATTTTCCATTTGGTTCACTTTGGTCCCCAAATCTTGTTTCATCCACTTTTTGGCCTTGCTTTCTTCTCCCTCTTCTTCTAACATTCCATGACATCACAATGCGTTACTTGACTCAATTCTATGCTTGATTTGCCATTCAGGTCATCTTTTGAATAATTGCATTTTGGTCCTCAAAGTTTCATTTTCTTCCAATTTGGTCTTTTTTCGCTCGCTTTTGCATACTCTTCATTAAATCCATCAATGAACTCCTACAAACACAAATTATATGGAATTAAGCTATGTTTCAACATATACATCAACACTTTTCCATGTTTTGTGACGTAAATAAGTGCGCAAAATGTACTTAACCCATAATACTAGAATTAGAAATCGCACCAGAATCTGAATCTGATTTCTCCATTGCGGTCCCCTTTTGGATCTAAAAAGACCAAGAAGTGAAGAAAATCTACCATCGCTACTCTTCTTGACTTCAATTGTTATTGAACAAGGCATACATATTTTGTCCTTAATTGCAGCAGAATTCGTGGAAACAAATAAACGTATGCTGGTTGGTTTCTAATGAACAAGATAGTCCGGGTCGAATTTGAATGATGTTTCTAGCACCCGATCTAGTTCATTATGGATGCATTACCAAGGGAACCATGGTGTTTGGCTGAGTTCAACTCGAAAGATGAGAAACTTTGCTCTGTTGTCTAAAAATGTTTGTAGAAAACATCGTCATTTCATTCCACCTCCTCTCACACCGTCCGGTCCTAAACTTACATTTTCTTGATTGATGACCCGTTTCTTATTTCACAACTATTTTTTATTTCACGATTTTTGATAAAAACAAAAAAGTAAAAAAAATTGAAGAAATTTGAGCGATTGGAATTCCTGAGTAGCATTGGTGGGGGTGGGGTGGGGTGGGGTGGGGAGGGAGGGAATGGGTGACGAAGATGAAGAATATATTTCATTCTCTTTTATTTCTTATCGTTTAATTATTCAAATTATTTTGGGTGGAAAAAGTTTAGAGTTATCATTTTGTCCTTTTATAGAAAATGGTCAAATAATTAACTTTTGATCAACTAATGAATTTTTAGATGGAAATCGTCTAGAGGTCTTTCGGGCCACATTTATCACTTTATTGAAAGATTTGAAATTTAGCTATTCTGATTTAAAGATTTGAGACACATTTTTGAAATGTGTAAGATCTCTGTCGCCAATCTTACTTCTATTTTTAGTACAGTCTTATTATTTTTGCTTGTTCAGACCCCCTTATTTTTGCATCTTTTTGGTTTCTAGGAGTTGAGATTTGTTGTCCATTTATGCTGTCCAATTTGCTGTACACTCAATTAAAAATGACACATTATGAGAACAAAAATTGATGTTAAGGTTGAAAAATATAAATTGATAGACGACTTTAATTTTTCCATGATACGTCAGTTTGCTATTTAACATCAAAAATAGATTGCAGATGTCAACTCGAGTTTGAGATGCTCCTGAGCGGAGTACGTGGGGGAGGAAAGGTGGGTTGGAACATCCAAGAGGAAGAGATTAGGGTATCAATAAAGAAGAACGTGAATTGAGAAATGTCATGATTTGTTTCTAATAAAGTAGGAAAGTTGTAGCATTGGTTCTTAACCTTTGTTTGACTAGCAAGTTAGTTCTCAACCTTTAAATAAGAACAAGTTGATCATTTATGTTCATTATTGTTACACAATTATTTCTCAACGAAGGACAACATTTAATTCTCAAATAAATGGTCATGTGAACAAGTGTATTTTATACACTTGAGTGGACATCTATTCTCGATTAAGTATGGCTAATTGAGCAAATATGACGTAAAATAGGTTCAATTATATTAAGCTTAGGTAAATCCCTACCTTGAATGTATTTGGATGCAGTCGGCGTGAAAAATGTGAAATTGGAGCTTACTTGAAATTGATTCACAATAATTGATGATCAATTGGATTGCAATGGATCATTATGAAGTATTAAAAGAGCAATAGGAATAGATTCACGGGTTTTAGGAGCAAAATCTAATATTTGAAAAGTTTGAGGACTTAATTGTAAACTTTCAAAACTTACATCGGATCAATATTGGACGATTGAGGAATGTGAAGTATAAAAATATAAGATTTAAAAATCAAGGACTAAAGTTACAATTTAAAAAGAACTCAAGTTCAAAAGAAGAAAGTTATGGACCAAATTGCAACAAAGGGAAACCTTGTGCCTTGCAATCATAAGGGGACGTCATTCAATAAAGCAAATTCAATGGTACGTAATTTGGCCTGTGGGATGGCCATTCCAGGCAAAAAGATTTGGGTTTTTTTATGGGTACATAAGTGTACCCATAGGGGTGTCCATAATGGACACTCGACGCCTGTTATTGGAGGGAAGCCTAACAGCAACAGGGAACGTCGGGTGTACTTATGTACCCATAGCATTTTACAAAAGATTTAGCCCTCCGTTTGATTCCTATTTCATTTTCACATCAAATCAAAGTGAGACTGCCTACATTTGACTCCCTTTCATTTCATTTTTTATTTCCCACCAATTTATATTTTTGTCATTTTGTCCTCATTTGTTGGTTGTCCGTTTATGATGGCAGGAATTGCAACCTTTGAAATGTCAAAGGGCAAATGTGAGAAAAGAAAATTGCATAATCTAATATGTGGTACAGCGAAGACAATGGGTTGTCAGAAATGTAGTAGAGCAACGATTATATTTTTTAATACTAATGCAAAAAAAGGTGGCCTAAATAGGGGCTTACTTTCTTTGTTTTGCTCAAACTCTTCATACAAAGGGTTTAGCCATTTGGGACACAATTTTGACCTTAATTTTAGGGGTGGACAAATCAGACCAAACCATAACTAAATCAAATCGAGCGGTTCAATTCAATTCTACCAAAAAAAAAATATATTAATAGTTATAGTTCTTAGAATCGAGAACCATTTAGTTCTGGTTCGGTTTTAGTTTTAAACTAAGAATCACACTCAATATTTAAATTTTATTATTTTATATATAGATATATACATTTTATGAATTAGTGAATTACAATTCACAAAAAAAAAAAAATCAAAATTCAAAATTCAAAATTCAATTGAAAATTAGGACTAAAGGTCATGTACATTTGGTTTCTCATTTCTCAATGTGCAGATTGAAGACTAATTCATTTTAGAGCCCTAGATCCTAATTTATTTCTCATTTTCTCTCATTTTCAATTTATATACTGAATCTTACATGGAGACCAACAATTCGTGCCCAAACCGGGTGGTTGTTCGGGGAAAACTTCTTTTTGAATGAATCCATTCAAAAATACACTTTTAACATCCATTTGATAAAGAGTAAATTTTTTATGACATGCAAATGCAAGAAGCATGCGAATGGATTCTAACCTATTAACCAGTGCAAATGTTTCTTCATAATCAATGTCTTTTTCTTGATTGTAACCTTGAGTCACTATTCAAACCTTGTTAGCACAATAATTCCATTTTTATTTCTTTTGTTTCTAAAGACCCATTTAGTAACAATAATGGTTTGATTATTTGGTTTAGTGACTAAATCCCAAACATAATTTCATTGAATTGATTTAGTTCTTCTTGAATAGCTAGAATTCAAAACTCATCAAACTCGACTTCTTTAAAATCTTTGGGTTCAATTTGTGAGATGAATGCATAACTACCAAGATAATTTCTAAGAGAAGTTCTAATAGTGATACCTTTTGATGGATCGCCGATTATTAACTCCTTTGGATGAGAGGAAACAAATTTCCATTCCTTTGACAAAGTGGAGTTGCTTTGAGTCTCGGTTAGCTTTTCTTCACTTTTTTGGTTGTTGGGCTCCTTTGGTTGTTCTTCATTTGGTACTCTTTTATTTTGATTTTGAATATTCATTTGTTCAAAAGGAGTTTCCATATCTATATTATCATCAATATCTTTCTTTAGATCAAGAAGGTTAGTCTCATCAAAAGTGACATGCATAAATTCTTCAATGACTAGAGTTCTTTTGTTGAAAACTCGATAAGCCTTACTAGTCGATGAATATCCTAGAAAAATCTCAACATCGAATTTTGAGTCAAATTTTTCCAAATTATCCTTTGTGTTTAAAATGAAACATTTGCAATCTAATACTTTAAGTAGCTAATGTTGGGAATTCTATTTTTCCAAAACTTGTAAGAAGTTTTGATTTTCTTACGATTTACCAAGACTCTATTTATAATGTAGCATGCGGTGTTAACGGCTTCGGCCTAAAAGGACTTAGGCAAGTTATTTTCATTTAACATGGTCCTAACCATTGCTTGCAATGTACGATTCTTCTTTTTTACTACACCATTTTGTTGAGAAGTTTTAGGAGCCGAAGAATTATATTCATATCCATTTTCGTTACAAAAATTATCAAAAGCAAGATTGTCAAATTCTCCACCATGGTCATTTCTAATGGTTGTAATAGTGTAACACTTTTCATTTTCAACATTTTTGCAAAAATGTTTGAAAACTTTTAGGGCTTCATCTTTTACATTTAAAAATATGACCTATGTAAATCTTGAAAAATCATCAACGATAACGAAGGCGTAATGTTTACCGACTAAGCTAGTGTTCTTGATGGTCCAAGAGATCCGTGTGGAGAAGTTGTAACGACTTAGTGGTTGAAGAGATAATTTTTGGTCTGAAGGAGTTTTTTACTTGCTTTTCGAATTGACACACATCACAAATTTTATTTTTTTCAAATTTGAAATTCGGCAATCCTTTTACAAAATAATTTTTGAAATAAGATCAATATTAACATGTCCTAGCCTTCTATGCCAAAACCACGTTTCATCTTCTAATCCGAGTAAACAATGTTCATTATTTTCATATTCAATATTTATGATATAAACATCTCTATTTTGGTTTCCTATGATAATTACATTTTTTGATATAGCATCCTTAATTAGACATTTGGAAGAATCGAATTTTATATTGTAGCGTTTATCGCATAACTGACTAATACTTAGCAAATTATGCTTGAGGTTATCAACTAAAGAACATTTTCAATAGAGGTGGTTGAGTGATTACCAATGTTGCCAATTCCAATAATCTTTCCCTTTGCATTGTCTTCAAAAGTTACACGACCTTCATCCTTCCTTTTGAAGTTTGATAGAAGTGATCGATCTTCGGTCATATGCTTCGAACATCCACTATCCAAAAATCATTTGCTTTTGATTTTCTTTGGTACCTCTTCTCGAGTACCATGAAGCACATGTTGGCGATTTTGTCTTGACTATCGCTTTCATTTTGGTCTTTCATCATCACTATCGTCCCAAGTGACTTGGAATGCATTTTTCTTGAAATTCTTCTTTTTGTTCGGGCACTCGGTTCTTTTGTGACCGTGTTTGTCACACTCGTCGCAAATGATTTTCTTGCTTCTTTCTTTTCCTTTGCCATCATTCATTTGAAATTTTCTACTGTTTCGAAATTCTCTCCATTTTTTGACAAGGAGAACTAAGTCATTGAGCTCTTCATCGCTTGTGTTGGATGTTGTTTCTTCATCAATTTTCGATTTTAGAACAATTTGTCATTTTGGAGCTTCTTTCTATTCCTCTTTTCTCTTTTTTGTCTTCTCCTTGATCTCGACATTGTTGAGTTCATAGGTCATTAAGGTTCCATAGAGCTTTTCTAATGATTATGTATTCACATCTTTTGTGTTCTCTATTAGCATCTGTATAGGGCTCCATTCCTTCAATAGTGACCTAGGCATTTTGCTCACGAGTTCACCGTTAGTATATTTTCGATCAAAATCCTTTAAACCATTTACAATATCCGTAAAACGAGTAATCATGTTAACAATAGATTCACCTTGTTTCATGAAGAAGTTTTCAAATTCTTTAACTAATATGTTTATTTTAGTTTCTTTAAATTTACTTGTTCCAACATGAGTAACTTCAAGAGCATGCCAAATATCATATGTCGAATCACGAGTGCTAATTCTATTAAATTCATTTCTATCTAGTGCACAATAAAACAAATTTTTTACCTTAGCTTTTAATGACAATTTTCTTTTATCTTCTTCATCATACTCTTTTTTAGGTTTAGGAATAGTTTTATCGGGTCTTCCATCAATCTTAATAGTCTTTGTAGGCATATAAGGACCATATTCCATTATTTCCCAAATATTATAATCTATAGATTGAACATAGATCATCATCCTAACTTTCCAAGAAAGGAGGCTAGTTTGTGGAATGCTCCTTAAGATTTTGAAACATAGTGTTAACCATTACTCAAGATTGTGAAATTTTTAAGAATGTGAGTATCGAGCTCTAATACCAATTGAAAGCCCAAGATTGGCTAACCAAGAGGGGGGGTGAATTTGTTATTAAAACCTTTTCGTTAATCATTCAAGACTTTAATACAATGAACACGCAAATGATAGAGAATAATCTAAACACAAGTAAGCATGTAAATGGAACAATGTAAATTTGCGCAAAGTAAAAGTATTAAGTAAAAGGCATAGAGAGTGCAAACAATATAATATGGAGGTTCGATCCAATGTAACGATCTATGTCCCCCGTTACCAAGCTTTCCGGCACGAGCAAGACCCTTTTCACCATATTATTGACTTATGGTACAATCCAACAATTTACAACGCTTCAGATGACTTACAACAAGGTGCACCGATTTTTTTACAACGTCGAGTTTTTCGGGACCTCAACATGATCCAAAATTCAAAATGAGTTTACAAGTGAAATCTTCTCTTCTTAATGAATTATAGATTCAAAGTTGAGAACAAGAATAGAAGAAGGCAAACACTTCGATATATGTCAGTAAATATGGCTCAAGTGTTGGATTTGAAAAACTTTGTTATAAATTGATTTTCTAAGTTTAGAATGATCAAGAGTTTTTCAAGTATAAATCAATTTATGAGGATGAATTAATAATGAAAATCAATGAATTATCTCAATAAATGCTCACTTATTGCTCTAGAAAAGGTTAAAATTAAATGCAAAGTGAGTTAATATTTATAGGTGAAAAATCATCAATAACTCTGCCAAACCGGACGTAGTGTACCGGACGTCCGCCACAAACCGGATGGTCAATTAGCCGTTTTGTCAAAAAGTCAAAACGGTTGAATTTTTGACTGTTGGGGCTAAAACTTCAACATCGGACGTCCGCTACTGTACCAGACGTCCGATAAGGTAGTTTTATGCCAAGATGTCTTCGTTTTAGTTTTTAACAAATGTAAGTACTTGCGGGACGTTTAAAAAATGATTTTTCAAGGTATTTGTTATATTTCAAAATTACGTTCTTTGATTTTTACATTTGAAAACATAGTTTACAAGTAAAACATCTTTATCTTGATTTTTTTATCGTAAATCAAAACTTGAGCTCGTTTTGATTCATTGCCAAGTATTGAAATGTTTTGCCTTTACATATGATTGTAAAAAGTCTAAATTCTTTGAAACGTCTTGACGTGCATGCTTGAACGTACTTCGATTTTTATTTCGATTCTTGTTGAGACATCTTTTAGTGAGTTTTTCAATATCAATCTTCATAGTCTCATTTGATCAATTTTGTTTCCATGTCGATCCTTGCTTGCAAATTTCTTAGCCTTGAACCTCGTGCCAACAATTTTATTGATTTGCAATAATTACTATAAACTCTCGAAATCAATAATAAACATAATTTGTTAGTAATAATCAAAACGAGACGTCAATCATAGGTCAACATGGTTTACAATTAAAATGAAAATGTCTATTATTATTGTTTTTTAATTAGGATATCACTATCATGTAGAATTGTATTTTGAGTATCTCAAATCAAAGTATCCATTGATATATTTTTCAAGAATTGATAATCAAATATTTTGGTTTTGATTTAGTGAGAATTGTTAAAAAATATTTTAAGTATTACATTATTGTTAAAGGAGACATAAGGTGTAAGAAAATTCGTTATGGTATTTTAAACATTACCACTGGTATTGATGCTAAAATGTGAAGGGAAAGTAGTCAATAGATATATGCGTTATTTAAAATTTAAAATACTAGAGATTTGCGCAATTTTTTAAAATACTAGTGAGGGCACGTGCAAGGCACGTGTTGTAGTATAGTTGGCTACATAATAGCGTTGACAAATTTTTGGTTATTGTTGAGATGCATTTTGGGTTGATGTGTCTAAACAAAATGACATAAGAACACAACTCCACAACAAATCCTATAAGGAAACACTAAGAAGAGAGAGAAAGAGAGAAAAAAAAAGGAATGAATGGTGACAATTTCGGAAAAGGATGATTAATTCTCTCAAAAATAACAATTATTTGTTTTTGTACCTGGATTTTCTTCATAATGAAGTATTTGTTTCCTTTAATCTACAAAAGAAAATGTACCAAAATGGAAAACAAAAAACTAAACGTTGGATGGAAAAGATGAGTCAACAACCTTGTTTTGTCTTCCCACGAACCAAAGAAGAGTTCTCCTTGCGAAAGATGGAGAATTTCCTTGAGAATCCAAGCTGTTATATCTCCGGTCAATATCACAGCCCAATTCACTTCCTCCGTTTTCCCACCTACTGGTGTCGAGTTCAGATATTGTCCTCCCAGCACCACGAACATCGTTTTTGGGCTTCAATTCGTCAGTAGCCATCACGTTCTGGTTCCCCAGAAATCGGAATGAAAACGCGCGCCTAGATGACTCGACTGTGGCTGCATTAGGCCGATCCTTTTTTCCCCTTAGCCAAATCTTTGACACTGAAAAGCTTTCCCTCTTGCTTTTCCCAATGGCCTTTCTGTCATTGCTACTGGTAATACTACTATCATTGCCATCTTCAATCTTAAATTCTTCAAAACCACCAAATTCTCTTCTTGAATCACATCCACATTAGACAATGCTAGCCTATGACCTGGTGTCAATGGCAAATTAGGTTTCTTGCTCGATTGTTTCTTCATAGGGGTTCTAATGGAAACTTGCAACAATAAATTTTCGTCCATTACATAAGCAAAAGACCCCATGGAGAAGCACCTTCTCGCATCAGCACTACTATCACTACTACCTTCACCTCGACCTTCGACATTCTTGAACTTCCCAAGCTTTACAGTGACAAGTTTTCCTCCCGAACCCACAACTATTTGTTGATTGCCATCATCCTTTGACTGAATTTCGCAAGAGTTAGGCACTGGTTCTTCATGAGATTGTTTAAATTCATCATCACAATGAACACTCAAATGAGAATTCACTCTTGAAACTGAATTACTGGTGTCTAATCCACCCTCCCTATCCAAAACAATCTCTCTTGAACTTTCACTTTCAGATTCGAGAACAAGGACTATTGGAGAACAATTGCTTTGTCGTGAAAAATCGGGAATCAAACAAGCTCTATCCTTAGGCATGTATTCCAGAAGCATCTTAAACATACTTGTTGCTGCACATTTACAACGAATTTAATCAATATAAGTGTCTTAGATAAATTTCTAGTAGAACAAGAACATTTTATTTCACATTAAAGAATGTTAAACCAACATAAAGTATAAACAAAAGACACTTGAATTAGCATAAATAAAACAAGGTTGGACGAACCAATGTTGAACTGTTGATTCTAGACACTGGTTTACAAAACAAGCACGTTAATAGCTTCAATTCACTTTTTTGGCGGAAAAACTCTAATAGTCCAAAGAGCTAAAAAATGACTGGTTGAACCGCAGATTGTCATACATAAGCAATAAAACCAGATATCAATTAAATATGAACAAAATATCCACACAACACAATGTTTTCAACAGTTTCAATTAGTCCATCTCTTATCACAACTGCCTCAGTAAATTTGACTAAGACAAAATCAAAATTTTGGGAAGTTTCTCACTACGCATTAGACATGTACATGAACAATTAATAGTGCCAGGACGAACCTATCACATATTCAGGGATACCACTAACTCAAGGATCAAAAGTTTCCAAATAAATATAAAATTATATGAGCGCCACACATGGGCCTCAATTCAGAAAAATAGATCATATGTTAGGGACAAGCGAATTTAGATCGAACAAAACCTATAATATGCAAAGAGACTTACATTAAAAATTAAATTCTTCCCAGAACATAGGAATTCATTTCCCAATAGAAACGCAATACACCGCACACATCCCAACACATTTATCCATCAAGAAAAGTAAGAATTACAAAGCAAATGGAGAAAAATAGAAACAGAGAGAAAGATGGTAGATTTTTAGTACGCTAATTACCTTTTTATAAAAGAGGAAGAAAAGCGAGCACACGGAATGGAGAATGTTGTCCAGTGAGATCTATATAAGATCTAACTGGTTAAGCTTTTGACACCTTAAGAGGTTGAAGATGATTACAAATATCAATGCTGAA
>CM032631.1:29484653-29504770 GCA_019097785.1 Fraxinus excelsior | reverse complement strand
TTTTTATGGCAATGGAAACAAATTCTATCCCCAATTGTTAAAAAAAAAAATAAAAAAAAAAATCTCTTTAATGAATAATTTTCATGGAAAAATAAAGTCAAGCGAACACCAAAAGATTCAAAATTTCAACATTTTTCAGGTAAAAGATTATACTAATCAGACACAATTAATTGACAATTGCCAAGAAAATAATTCTGGACAATTCAATTCCCTAAAATTTATCTTTCCACCCAAAGTTCACTCTTACAATCAAACATACCATTAGTCTTTATCTAGGTTTTAATTATTGCTTTAAATAAGGATTATAAATCAAATATTTTTGTTTTCTAAGAAAAATCATAAGTAGATTAAGAAAATACAAAGTACCAATAGATTCTTTTAATAAAGTTCCTGAAATCATGAGGTTTTAAAAATTGTTAAATAAATATTTGAAAAATGCTAAAAAATTTAAAGGAATTTGAAAAATTTACTAAAAGTATAATTCTAATTATGATTTATATTTAAACACAGAGAAGATTCTTGAAGGGAATTGAAGTTATTTTAAATTCCGTTGTGCACAAGTATATTTCCAACATAGTTTTCATATTAACCAATGTGAGATTTACCCTTAACAGACTCTTGCAAAATGGCAGCTCATTTGAACATATTAATCTTGAAAGCCGATATTTTTTCCGGGCTCGATTGTTTAGACATAATAATCTTTGATACCATATTAAGGCATGAGTTCCATCTTAAAATGTCAAACTTTTTTTAAGGGGAGTAGCACAAAAACCTTCACCATCGAAGGACAATTGTCATCAATATCAAATTCACTTCCATATAGCCAGTGAACAATTAGATTGTATTTCCTGAAAAATGAAATAATATAAAGATATTTGAATTTACAAAGTGGTGGAACAAGCAAAAATTGTGACGAGAAAATATTCATAGGTAGTAAAATAAAAATTTATAGATAAAACCATATGTGCTGACTCGTCTTTGATTAAGAACTTCATGTACGTGCAAGGTGTCCAATTAAATATTATGAAGAGGACAAGCATGAATAACATTATGACCTAGGCCAGCTCAAAATAAGTCATATATTTAGATTAAGAAAATACAAAGTGTCAATAGATTCTTTTCGTAAAGTTCACGAAATTATTGGTTTTAAAAATTTGTTAAATAAATAAGTGCTATATATAATAAAGATATGAAAAACGTTTATCAAATTTCCCTTTAAATAAACCAATTTTGACAACATAACTTCAGTTAGTTTATGTTGATTAGTCATTGTTTACGGGTATTTAGGTATGGACAACTCATGATAAAGCACAATTAGTCAATAATTGCATAAAAAAAAGTTATTTTTTGCAAGAAGATAAGTACAACCCTATATATGGAATAATTGTAGTGTCGAACTATTTTTACTATAAAACTTTATATCTTTAATACGTGTACTACATTAAATGTCCGACAGTCCTGTCGATAAGTTTTTATTAGTGGATGACTGTACAACTCGAATTAAGGATATTTATATAATCCAATAGCATTTGAATTGCCACTTTTAAAAGTTTATTAAATGGTTGAGAAATAATAAAGACGGTATGGATTTATGTGTAAAATTATTTACTGAAAAATATGTGGTTTAAATAAGAAAGAAAAAAATGCATTAAAATTAGAATTGAATCCAGACAAGAGCTTAATAAAGTTGAACGAAGTAGGTAATGAGCGTTTTGTAGAGATATATAATAGATTGTTCTTATCGTGAGGAATTGAAAGAAGAACACAATGCAAAATTTGAGGAAAAATCTTAGGTTGAGAATGATGAAGATTGAGTCTTCATCATTAATTTTAGTCATTATCTTTAATTTTATCCTTTATCTAGATTTGATATTGATGAAGATTGTGTCTTCATCACTAATTGTAAACATTATTTTTAATTTTTGTCTTTTTTTCAAATTTTAGTTATTACATTAAATAAGGATTTAAATCTTAAAGACGGTGGTTTTTGGATTGAAAATAT
The DNA here is from genome assembly GCA_019097785.1 of Fraxinus excelsior. Taxonomy (NCBI): domain Eukaryota; kingdom Viridiplantae; phylum Streptophyta; class Magnoliopsida; order Lamiales; family Oleaceae; genus Fraxinus; species Fraxinus excelsior. Next base: position 29,502,768 of record CM032631.1, on the reverse strand, counting down.
GGATTTTGGAGTTTTTCAATCTCTTAAATTATCAAATCTGATATTTAAAGTCAACGAGTCTCGATTCTCTATATTCATAAACGAATCAAAGAGTTTTTAGGTGCATCCCAAATTAGTTAGATATGATAACTCTAACCAGCATGTAAGAGTTTGAAAGTTCATATTAAAGTGTCAACATTGTTAAAAGTAATGGTCAAACCTTTAAATGTTGGTTAGAGTTTGTAAATATTATGTCATACATTCAATCAATTTTCGATGTGAACAATTTTAATTTGATTAATACATTTTATTTATTATAGATCTATTATTTAATTGAATTTATGAGAATCCAAATATGTATAGGTAGTAAAATAAAAATTTATAAATCACAACATGCAAGATAAGAAGAATATATATAGATAAAACTATATGTGCTGACTCATCTTTGACTAAGAACTTCGTGTACATACACGTTGTCCAGTAGTAAAATAAAATTTTATAAATTACGACATGCAAGGTAAGAAGAATATATATAGATAAAACTATACGGCTTTGCTACTGGTACATCACAATATACATCGGGGTGTACACCCCCCTCACATGGGGTGAGACCCGCTTAAATAAACAAATATTTTATGCATTGGGTCCCACCCCTCATGTGAGGAGGTTGTAGTCTCTTATGTACAAAAGTTGATGTACAAGTAGCATTTTTCAAAACTATATGTGCTGACTCATCTTTGACTAAGAAGTCCAATTAAATATTATGCAGTGGACAATCATGAATAACATTATGGCCTAGGCCAGCTCAAAATAAACCAAATATTCTCGTTTTCTAAAAAGAAATATAATTAGATTAAGAAAATAAAAAGTGCCAATAGATTCCTTTTGTAAAGTTCATGAAATTATTGGTTTTAAAAAAATTGTTAAATAAATAAGTGCTATATATAATAGAGATATGAAAAACGTTTATCAAACTTCACTTGACAACCCCCTGACCGGCCCCTCACAATAGTGGTTGGCCCCACCACTATTGTGAGAGACCAGTCACGGGTTGTCCGATAATCCTAGCATTTCTCTAATCCAATAGCATTTGAATTGTCGCTTTAAAACGTTTAAATGGCAGAAAACAATATAGACTACATGTTCATTGGCCTAAGGCCATTGTCACTCCCGGGCAAAATCATACTTTTATTTCGATATACTCTTTCATTATATCTAATTTTCAGGGACAGGGTTAGAAAAATACCAAATTTTTACACTAGACTAATACAAAAAATAATTTATAAAAAATACTTTTTACATAGAGTAATTGGCACAAAACGTCTCCACCTATAACGGGGTTTGTGGAAAACGTCCATACGTTTGATTTTTTGGTGCGAAGCGTTCCTGCCTTTGTATTTTCTTGCGCAAAACGTATTTTTCACTAATTTTAATATAAAATGATCATTATACCCTCCTATATAAATAAAAATAAATAAAGAATAAATTGAAATATACTTCTAATTTTTTTTAAATGTAAATCAGTCCAAGATAATTGTAGGAAAATGACTCCCTTTATCATAATTGCACCTAAACCCCTGTCTCCACCCAAAAATTGAAAACCTCAGCTCTTCTCCTTTTCTCTCCTTTGGCATCGTCGTCGTCGTCAAATCAGCGACGCTTATCGCTGTCAATAGTACCAGTAAGCGTCGTTGCTCGCGATGCATCAACGGCGTTGCTCGGCAACAGCCGCGATTTTGCAGGCGCTGCTGGGAACGCTTTATTCATGTGCTGTGGAAGAACGTAGAAACTTCAACGCTTTACTCATGTGGAGGCGGGGGCTTGTGTGCAATTATGATAAAGTGAGTTATTTTCCTGCAATTATCTTGGACTGATTTGCATTTTAAAAAAAGTTTAGGAGCATATTGCAATTTATTCTTTATTTTATTTTTTATTTTTTTTTATATAGGATGGTATAATTGTTATTTTATGTTAAAATTTGGTGAAAAGAACGTTTTGCGCAAGATAATGCAAAGGTAGGGACGTTCTGAACCAAAAAAATCAAACGTATGGACGTTTTCCACAGACCCCGTCATAAGTAGGGATGTTTTGCGCCAATTACCATTTTTACATACTAAAAAATTTAGGGTATTTAACACATAACGTCCTCACCTTTCATTTTGGGCATTTTCACCCCTATTTCGACATTTCATTGCCTAAAATGTCATTTCATTAATTTTCTCAATTAAAAATTTTGAAATGATAAATATACACTCCTCTTTAAATAAAACAAAAAGAAAAAGAAAATTTTAATTGCAACCCTAGTCCCAAATATTTTTAAATAGCGCAAACGAGTCTCCCAAATAAATTATTAAAAGAGTAATTAGCATATAATTTCTCTAAATTTCACTATTATAGCGAAAAACGTCTATACCTTCTTTTTTTTTTTTTGACATTTTTACCTTTAATTACACATTTAATTACAAACTATCATTTCTATCCATTTTCATCCAATTTGTCATTAAAGAGCCGTGAAATGATGAATATAGCCTCTTATTTAAAAAAAAAAAAAAAAACTAAAGAAAATCATTTGTTTAATTTCTAATTTTTTTGATAATTTATTTGGAACTCGTTTGCACTTTTCGATTTTTTTAAAATTTTAAATTTTTTAATAAATTTAATTGGGACTTGTTTGCATTTTTTAAAAAATAATTATATTTCTAATAATTTATTTGTGACTTATTTGCACTTTTTTTAAAAGAAAAATAATTTCTTATTTTCTAATAATTTATTTGTGGCTTGTTTGCATTTTTTTTAAAACAATATTTAATTTCTATTTTTTTTTAATAATTGATTTGGGACTCATTTGTAGTTTTTAAAATATTTTGGGTCTATGATTGCAATTAATTCTTTAATTTTTTTTATTTAAAAATGAGGGTATATTCATCATTTCACGGCTCTTTATTGAGAAATTGGATGAAAATTGATAGAAATGATGGTTTGCGCAATCAAATGTGTAATTAAAGGTGAAAATGTCAAAAAATAAAAATAAAAATGGTATGGACGTTTTTTGCAATAATAGTGAAATGTGGGGATATTATTTGCTAATTACCCTTTAATAATTTATTTGAAATTCATTTGCACTTTTTGAAAATATTTGGGATTATTGTTGCAGTTATTTATTTTATTTTATTTTTTACTTTTATTTAAAGAGAATGGTATATTCGTCATTTCACAATTTTTAATTGAGAAAATAGGTGAAAATGACATTTTGCGCAATGAAAGATGAAAATAATGTGAAAATGCCAAAAAATGAAATGTAAGAATATTTTCTACAATAGTAGTAAAATGTGAGAACGTTATGTGCTAATTACCCTAACATTGAGCTTTTCTGGACCTCCCTATCTACATACCTGTTAACTGCAATGTTTCCATTTTACTGAGTAATAAAGAACCTCCCTAGAGCTTGGTCATCCCAAATGTGATAAGCTACGAAGTTTGACATTCGCGAGGATGCAGTTCTTTCAGAAAAGACATTCTTATTTATCTATTTATGCTAATGGTTATATCTTCAAGATAAAGTTAGTATCCAAAAATTACGTTTTAAATGCCTTTTTAAATTCATGCAATTTAATCAAGGGACCAAAATTTTAATTTAAAATAAAAACTTCCATCAAATTTAACACCCTTTTGGACAAAAATTATAAATAAGAATGAAAGTACACCTAAATTTGAATTTTGACGAGTTAAATGTCAAAATATATATATATATATATATATATAGAGGTTGAAGACGTGTTTATATATAATCAATAAAAAATCTAGGGAAAAAAATTGCACATATCCATTTGTTAATCAAATGACATATATTATTTAAAGTCGTCCTAATTGGAAACTTTGATTAATCCACTCTCTAATTGTCCTATTATAAAATGGATAAGCATGAGTCATATGGTAAGTAAATACCACGTCAGAAACCAGGCACCCCTATTTATCTTATCAATAAGTTAGAATCTGGCCCATGTGGCCGTACAATCATTATAATCCTATTAGTTAAATTATTGAATTACACGTAGACAAGAAACTTGTCACTACATTTTTTGAAGAAGGTTTAATGACATATAAAATCTAACCCAAAAATGATTTAATGACATTTTATTTCATAAAATTTGATTATTCAGTAAAAAAAATTATGTTAATATATTATCAAGTAATTTATACAATTTAGAGTTGGTGAATCTTGCAATATTTTTGTCGCTACAAAAGTAAAATAAAAATATATAATAAATTGAGTTCAGGATATAGGAAAATAAAAATAAAAACTAATGACGTGAATTGAAAATATCTTTATCTGTGTTCATTTAAATACTTTTTTAAAATTTTTTATGTAAGTAATCATTAAGAGCTTAAACTTTTTTTCTTTTTTTAAACTTTTTAATTTTGAGAATTTTCGATTTTATTTTTTCAAAACTTTTTATTTTTTAAAGTTTTGCCAATTTTATTTTCTTAATTTATATTTCTTAAGTTTTTTTTTAAAAAAAAATTAAATTTGATTTGTTAGAATTTTATATTTTTATTTTTAAAATTTTATACTTATTTTTCATGTTTTAAGTGTTTTTAGAATTCCACTAATAACATTCAAAATATTAAAAATGGATTTGAATTTCATATTGTAAATTTATCCTTATTTTTGAAAATGTATTTTTAAAAATAACAGACCAAACACGTTTTTGCAAAGTTGAAAAGAACATGAAAACAGCAAATCAAACACGCTCTAAACTTCTACACAAACTAATTGAATTTATATCCGAACGTGGTGCCATCATTAGCCGAGTGTTTAACGTCACCATTAACATATGTCATAATCACGAGTCTCAAGTAACTATGTCATAAGCACGAGCCCAAACTAGAAAAAAAAAAAAAAGCTCGAGCCTGCCGAGCCGAGCCGAGCCCGATCAAAAAAATGAGGCTCGGCCCGAGCTTTCAGTCCGAGCCTTAGTAGGCCGAACCGAGCCGAGCCCGGACCAGCTCAATTTTTTTTAATGTTAAATCCACATTTTTTACTTAAAAAATTTAAAATTTGTGCGGTTTACACGATATATATATATATATATATATATATATATATAATATATATATATATATATATATATATATATATGTGTGCGCGCGCGCGCCTCAGCTAGATAAATTAATAATACAATACTGTAAAAAAAAAAAAAACTAGTTTGCATTGCGTGGCTTCGCCCAAAGTTCTTTAATCATTACTTGATAAATGGCACTGTTCAGCTTTTTAAATGACACTAATTAATGCGTTGATGATGTTTCATAGCATCATAATCAAATAGCCACTAACAAAAGTATGTACCATTTAATATCATTATGTAAGTATATGTTTGAAAAGAGTTTATAAACGATTTAATTCATAAACACATAAAAATGATTGTAGAATAAATAAATTTACTTGCGTATTGACTGATATTTATGGTTAAAAATGAAAATTTACTATTTATAAATAATTTAAAATTTTGCCAAACGAAGAATAAGCCCCTGTTTGGGCTTCATTTTAATGAGAGTTCGAGGAAAAAAAATGTAATTTTAAATAGTGAATTTAATGTGTGATTAAAATATAAGAAAAAAAAAATTTGAATTTACACGTATTATTAATTTATGGAAGAATTATGGTTAAAAATGAGTTTAGAAAAAATGTATTTTGAAAATTACACCCAATTTTTTTTTTTTTTATATCAATTTGAAAAATCAGAATCTAAGTTTATCTTTTTACAAATCAGGTATATACTACATCCAACCCTACCTCACACCTTAACCTATCACTTAGTTCAAATTTTCTCGAATTTGTTATGGACGGATTTTATAGAATTCATTGATATCGGTTTCATTTTTGAATTGATTCTTTTTTTTTTTTTTTTTTTTTTTTTCAAAATTATTAGAATTTTATGAAACTCTAAATCCTCAATAACTTGAAAACTTAAATACTTTATTGTCCAGATCCTCCAGTCAAATCACCAAGAGAATTATAAAGTGCGGAACATACTAATTTATTGAGAATGATCTTAATTCCGGATAATAAATCTTGGAGATCAACTGAAATCTCTTCATGTTTGGCTTCTTAATTTTAATCTTGAATATTGCCTTTTTTTATTCTGGAATTGCGCGCCTTTGAACGTGGCTTCTTGATCTTGATTGCTTTTTCTTGATTGTGGGTTTTGGATTTTCATTTTCAATTTTTTTTCTTGTTATTCTTGTGTTGATAAAATGACACAAAGAATGAGAACCATATATAAATTAGGAACCGTAACTCTATTTATATCCCTTAGGTATTTGGCACATCATTAAATACAATCTCATTGCATTCGGTCTCTATACATATATAGCTCACTCTTTATTTAGATTCTCAAGGCCCAACAACTTAAATTCTTTATTAGATCACTTTAAATGTACTTAACTTTAAGATAGTTTTTGTGCACAATTAATTACAAATTAATTTACGACAATCTTCCACTTTGACCACACATGTTACCTTATAAATGTGTATAGCCTTATGACGTCAAATTTTTTACTATCATTACCAAAAACATGTTTAAATAATTTCGTCCATTAATTAGGTCAATACAGAATCAAATCGGTATTCGTTACAAGTATCATAATTAAACTCATCAATTGTCACATATATCAATACAAACAAATAAAATAGATCAAGTATGGATGTAGTATGAAAATTACATGTAATGTGATCCAAACATACATATTTCCAACTTGACCTCACTTATTCTTTATTGAGATTAAACCAAAACTTTAATTAGAGTGAAACTGAATTGCATACTATATTACTGAAATAATCATAATGCCTATAAGCATAAAAAAATGTGTCTAAATTAAACAACAAAATACAACTCTCACTAAATTACTATATCATCAAAAGATACAACATCTGTAGGAACAATATGTTCATGAAAGATCTTGGGTGGTAGTCATTTACTAAATGAATCCGTAATCATGGAGTTTGTCCTAGTATATTGTATAGAATATTTATAAATTCTATCATTAACCATTAGGAACTTAATGTCTATAAACTTCGATATCATCAAGCTTCGTTGGAATACAAGACTACTGTTGTCGCATAATAACTCAAGTGGTCTATCAATTTCATCCAAAATGTGCAACCTAGTGACAATTTTGCAGTTATATTCCATGATCAGAATCAGAATATCCAATGATCTCCAATTGGTCTGATTTTCTGTATGTGATCATGTAATCTTTAGTTTTCTATAAATATCGAATAACACATTTGACTGTTTTCCAAATACCATTCTCAAAGTTACTTAAATATCTACCCAACATTCTAACAATGAATGTTATATTCGGATGCGTGCAAACGTAAGCATGCACTAAACCCCCAACTACTGAATCATATCATATTTTCTGCATGTTCTTTTCTTTAAGTTTATCGTTAGGATATTGATTAAGATTAAACTTGTCTTCCTTAACAATAGGGGTATCACTTGGTTTACAATCTAACATCTCAAATCTCTTAAAAACCTTATCGATATAACTCTATTTGAAATCCAAAAATACAACAAGAACGATCTCGGCGTATCTGCATCCGTGACACAAAAGAGGCGTCACCAATGTTTTTCATTTCGAAATTCCATGATAGAGATTTCTTAGTTTCGTGCAATAAACATATATCATTGTAGGCAAGTAGTATCTCATTGACATACAATACCAGAAAAATATACTTACTCCCGCTGAATTTGTGATATACACAACCATCAACTACATTTATCTCAAAATCAAATGAGCTAATTATTTGATGAAATTTGTGATACCATTGACTGGAAGTCTGCTTAAACCTATATATGAAGTTCTTTAATTTGTAAATCATCTGACGTAACTCAAGATCAACATGTGTCACAAGTGCTCTAATAGTCCTAAAAGAGTCTTTTGTAGAAATTGGAGAGAAAGTCTCTTCAAAGTTCATGCCTTTCTTTTGAGTAAAATCATTTACAACAAGATGAGTCTTATATCTCTCCACATCACCCTTCGAATTCTTTTTAGTTTTAAATATTCATTTATAACCAATGAACTTCGCACTTTTAGGCAATGGGATCAGTTCCCAAATGTCATTGTATTTTATAGACTTTATCTCTTTATTCATGACACCAATCCTCTCTTGAGAATTACTCATTTGCATAGCTTAATGAAAGTTGATTGTTTAGATCTTTTTCCATCAATCCAATGTCATTCTCATTTTTTGGAGAAAGATTATAAAGTCATCCGAAATCACATTTCTCATTTCTCTAATAGATTTCTTTAATAGTATTTGTTCTTAAGGTTGTTGAGTTTGTTTATTGTGTATAGGAGGTTTTGTAATATTTTCTTGATCTGAAAATGCTTCTTGAACAAGATCTAAAGCAAGAATCTGTCCTTAATCTTGATTATTCTCAATTGCAACAGAAGTGATATATATTCTTCTTCAAAGATAAAATTCTTAATCTTAAAACCTTATCTCTCCTACAAACTCCACATCCTCTAAGAATCGAGCATTTCTCGTTTCGGAAAATTGACCTAATAGTTGGAGGTTTAAAAATTTGTAACATTTTAATACTTGTTTTACTTGAAACTTATTTAGAATTTAAGTTGCAATCTTTAGTACTTCGTCCTACAGATTTTCTGATAAGGTGAAATGACTAATCATATTCATTACCATATCATTAAGTGTTTTGTTTCGTCTCTTAATAACATCATTCATGCTAGGAGACCCTATTATGGTATACTGTGGGATGATTCCGGAATTTAGCAAAATTCCCTAGACATTATTTTCATGATCCGTTATATTTACCATAGTATTTACCATCACGACCAAATATGACGTATTTTATGCTTTTGCTGAGTTGATTTTCATCCTCAACCTTATATACTTTGAATATGTCCAGTGATTGAGATTTCTCATGAATAAGATACAAGTAGCCATAGCGAGAAAAATCGTCTATGAACATAATAAATTATTGTTGATCATTTCAAGAAACCAAATAGAATAGTCCATAGATTTTCATATGTATTAGTTCTAAAAAGCCTAAATTCCTATTAGCACCCAATCTCCTTATATTTGTTTGTTTTTCCTTAATGTAATTAATAGAAACACTTAATTCTAAAAAATCAAATAGGTCAAGAATTCCTTCCGACACAATCTTTTCCATATTCTTTTGAGAAATGTGACCTAACAAAGCAGAATTCTCATTGATTAATTACTTTTAATACATGTGAATTCGCGTGCAATGTTTCATTATAAGAGGCAACCAAATTAAATAAATATAGGTTATCGTTACCAGATAAAAAATAGATACCCATAATATTTGAATTAAGAAAAAGACTAAACTGATTATTTGCACATGAAAAAGAGTAACCGAATTAGTTTAATATAGATCTAAAAGACTACTCCCAAATATCTATTTCAAATTCAAGTAATAAACAACATTTTTTAAAAACCAACCTAAAAGTTCATATAGCCTCAAGTTTAGCTGATTTGACATTGTCCCATATAGATGAATTTTTCAACATTAATTAGCGTTTAGCTGTTAGGCAACCCCATATAGATACAATTATATGAGTATTGGCACCAAAATTTATCCATCAAGTGTGTCTAGATATTGAAACTAAATTAACCTCAAAATAAAACAAAATGAGAAGTGTACTTTTCTTTACACGCCAAGTATAATATTTAGTATAATCTCTAAAGATATGTTCCAGATTTTCACAAAAATAATAGCAAGATGATTTATCATTTTTAAGGCTTTTACTGTTTCTTTTCAGTTGAGACAGATGCAACTCCCTTATCTTTTAACTTATCTTTAGAGGCACTTATCAAGTGAGCACTTAAGTGAACCAAGTTCACGAGAAGTGTACTGGTCTTGACCTTATAATTTTTCACAAAACGCTTTTCAATTTTTCCAAGAAATGTTTTGACAGCAATTACCTCATTTGATATAGCACCCCTAAATATTCCTAGAATTCCACACTTCATGATCATAAAACTCATGCGTTTTGAACTATCCCACTTATCCTAGTCCTTTCTTATTAGCATAACTTTTATCTGTAAATGTAGTAAGTTATTTAGTCCTTAATGCAAGGTCTAGATCCATGCTACTAGAACGATACACACATTCTCTTTTCAACCCTTAAACTTTGGTTCAAGTACAAGAATTGAATTGATGTTGACAAATATTGTAGAAGTGGATGGATAAACTAAATAGAGAACTTGTGGATGGATTAACTGAATACAGAACTTAAATCTAAACAATATGTTCACATGGGAATCCATATTAGACAATTAATAATTTCAAATACTGATGGGCACCATCATAGCATTGATATTAAGTTTTTGGACAAAAATATCTACTTGTAATTGGTACTTTTGGTGTATTGATCAAATATTAACAATAAATCCTGTCAAACATCAAGTCTTTTTTTTGGACGATTTAATGTTCACCTAATTAAAAACTTTATAATTGTCACATATTTATTACCACGGGTATGCACGTACTCAGCCAAATATTTACCTTCATTTGGGCCAGAATATTCTAAATTAATTAATTTAGACAAGAGATGTTACTTTGGTACTAATCTTTCTCTCTCTCTCTCTCTGTCCCCCTCCCTCCCCCCATAATTAGATATAGACAATATCAATTCCCAATAAAGTATGACATGATCTTGGGACCTTAATTCATACCCTTGAAGTTAAAAGAAACAATAAACATTTTTTAGCATCGTATTCTCTGAAAAGTAAACAATTTATAAAATTGATGCCCTATTATTACGTTCATATAAAATTTCAATTATTATCGTACTCAACTTCAGCAATTAATTCCTAAAATCTTCAAATTTGAAAACATCCAAAAAAAATTTGAATTTTATAATTTAAGGCTAAAATTTACATTTTAAAAAAATAAATAAAGTTTGAATCTCAGCCCTAAAATTCTTTCTTGATACTCAATGATTTAACATGCAGTTGTCACTAATACCACTTGTTAGAATTTTATGAAACTCTAAATCCTCAAGAACTTGAATACTTTATTACCAGATCCTCCAATCAAATCACCAAGAAAATTATAAAATGTGGAACATACCTTAATTCATTGGGAATGATTTTTTATTACTAGATTTTGATTCTGTCTCTTGAGTCTTGGAGATCAACTGCAATCTCTTCATGTTTGGCTTCTTAATCTTTAATCTTGAATATTATCTCTTTTGATTCTTGAATTGCGTGTTCTTGCATGCGGCTTCTTGCTCTTGATTGCTTGTTCTTGATTGTGATTTTTCTCTTCAATATGTTTTCTCTTGTTATTCTTGTGTTGATAGGATGACACAAAAAATGAGAATCACATATGAACTGGGAATCATAACTCTATTTATATTTTCATATGTATTCAGTCCATCATCAAATACAACCATAATGGATTTGATCTCTACACATATTTATCTCACACTATATAGATGCCCAAAGTCAAACTTAAATTATTTATTAGATAACTTTAAATGGACTTGAAAATATTTTAGAAATATGCACTTTTCAGTCAAATTAAATAGTCATAAACAAATTTCAAAGCGAGGTTCTTTTATGATAGAGATGAGTTGATGTCAACATAATTCAATGGAAAAAATTCTTTGAATTTCAATAACGTCGGTTCCCCAAATTTTTATGAAGAAATTGAAGAATTTGTGAATTTGGTTAAAGAGGTTAAAGAGTGAATTTGGTTAAAGAGGTTAAAGAATTTTTTCGATTCGAATAATGGCAAATCCAATAATGTTCCAATTTCTTGTAACGAGTCACGTGTCAAAATCTTTAAAGAATTGCCCAAAAATTCAAGAATGAAAATTCAATACGATAGTTATAGATGCCAATAATCCATGCTTTTGGTGAAGGATGTGTCTACACAACATGACAAATTATGGAAAGGAGGTGACATCTATATCATTGGTCTTGGAACACTTGTTTTTCTATTTTGATATTGAAGAAATATGGTTGATTGATCATGAAATTGCTACTCATTTCATGATAGATATGCAAGTTTTAATAAAATTGAACGAAGTAGGTAATGAGTGCTTCATAGAGCAAATATATTGTCCTTGTCATGATAGATATGCAAGTTTTTTTCCTTTGTTATTCTGTTTCAATCCGCCACTCATTTTGCATAGAGTCTGCGAAACTATGGAGAATAGGCAGACCAATAGCCTTTCAAATTCTGTGTAAGTATGGAACTAACTCCGTGGCCACCATGTTTGTTGGGCATCTCGGAGATATTGAACTCTCTGCCTTTTCTATTGCTTTGTCCATCGTCTACACCTTCTCTTTGAGTCTCATGGTCAGTTCCTCCACGGTTTTGGGCCCTTTTTTCAAACAATAAGGCCCAATGAATTGGGCCAATTTACAATCCATTAGCCACAAACAAAACCAAATTCAAGATTCCAAAAATCCCCAATACCAAAATTGAAACCCAACAAATCGTAGAGGAGGGCGATTGCTGCCCAGCTCTTACGTATTGTGCGCCTGTGCCTGTGCGTAGCTGACTTACTGTCTCCAGCCGTCCGACGTGAGTCACGTGAATGTGCAGAGACAGTCCCAGGCTCCTAGCTTCGCTGCTGCCTCAGCCCGTTGGCCAATCACGGTGACTGTGAGTTTCTCTCTTTTTTTTTTTTTTTGTTCCTTGTGTTGTGTAGTGAATTTATTTGATTTATGTTTTATGTTTTATAAATTATGTTTACAAAATATGATTATATGAATGTGTGTGTAATTTCTAAATTGAGCCTATAGTCTATACTCTGTAGAGTTTGTGATTTTGAATTTTGTGAATCTGAAACTTGTGGATTTTGTGAATTCAAGAACCTAATAATATTGGGGATTTTGTTGTTGAATGTTAAGGTTATGATTTATGAAAATTGGATAATTTGTGAATTTGTGATTTATGAATCATGAGAATTGAGATTTTATGTTATATTATTGTCTGAGAGTCCGAGACTATAAGTTATGACTTATGAGTTATAATTTTGATTTGTGAATTGGGAATTTTGGTTTTTAGGAAATTAAGGATGAGTGAAAAAAATTAATAGAAAAGATGTAGGACTCAATTAAACCATGTATAGACTGTTTTTAATCAATTTTAATTGAATAATTTTTTAGTGCATTTACATATATATTGAATAATGTTTTAGTGCGTTTACATGTATTTTGAATAAAAACAATTAATGTTTTAGTGCGTTTACATATATATTGAATAATTTTCAATATTATATAATTAAATATTAATAAACGACATCACTCTTATGATCGCTGATGTCGACGTTGACCAATCAACATTGACTGGTCAACGTCCGCCCGGGCTGAACTTAGATCCTGGGTCCGCCATTGCGTATAACGAACAACTAGATTGTCTTTCATGAGGAATGAAATGATGTAAAATACCTCGAATTTACGCAAGTAAAGTGACAAGCAAAAACTGGGATGAGAAAATATTTACTGGTAATAAAATATTAATTTACAAATCATAGCATGTTGGAATATTATTCCAATAACAATGAGGAGTGATTTGGAATTAATTTGGAAGTGATCAACCATGAGAAAGAAGAGCGAAATCAAAAAAAGAAGGAAAAACGAAGACGAACGAAAAATGGCCTAGGCCATAAGGTCGAGTGATTGGCCAACCACCATTTGGAAAACCAGTGCACATTCTATTGCATTTGGCGATTGACCAAAATTCTAACCGTTGAGGGTTTGAATTTTGCAGTCAGTTTGTAAAGCTTTATACCCTTTTGGCTTGGTTTTTACACATTCTCGTGTATGGTTGTTGGAGTACTATATAGATAAATAATTTTTATGATTGAAAAAATGTCCAAAATATCAAACCAAGTTTTATATATTATTTCTCTAGTTCCTTTTTCAAGTTTTGTTTTTTTGATTCAAACGTGGATTAAGGTTTTGATTACTCCTACAAACTATTTGTCAAAAAATCCTTCAAGCACTTATCCCGGTGTCGACAAATATCATTTGAGGACATCGATTCATAATCGTGTTCAAACCTTCCATTTTCGGCGAATCATCTTGTTGCTTATTTTCTTAGTTCTTATTCCTCATCAACTTTTGATTAATAATCTCAAACGATATATTCAACATGGAGAACGAGACAATCATGGCTACGACAAAGATAATGAATCAAGACCTTGTAAGACTTGATGGATTCTATGGGTCAAACTTTACAAGATGAAAGTAAAAAATGAATTTTCTTCTTATGACATTGAAAATTTTCTACATTTTGGATCCGGACTTGGCACCATTGTCGGAACCAACCCCAAAATGAAATTGATGAATGAAAAGAAAGAAGAAAGAAAAAGATGAATTGATATGTAGATGACACATTCTGAACGCTCTCTTTGAACGTCTCTATGATCTTTATACAAATAACACCTTGACAAATGAGATATGAAAATCGTTGGAAACTAAATATAAGGCCGGGAAAGAAGGTATCAAAAAGTTTCTGATTTCTAAGTGCTTTGATTTCAAATTTTTGGATAATCTGGCTTTGTTAGGACAAGTCCATGAGTTGCAAGTCATTGTCAATAAAATGAAGGTCGTTAAGATTTATATTCCCAAAACTTTCCAAATTGGTGCAGTCATTACGAAATTGTCATCTTCATGGAAGGGTTATATGAAGAAAATCGTTCGCAATCCCAAGATTATTCTTTGGAAGAGATTCAAAAACCTATTCAACTTGAGAAAGAGTGAAGGGTAGGAGATAGGAATGAACATTCTCATGAGGGAATTTGCAAAGCACATGTTGTGGATCAACCAAACAAATACAACAATTATTCCAAGAAGAGGAAATCCACAAACCCCAACAAAGATAACAAAAACAATAAGAAACTCAAAGTTTCTTGTTATGTGTGTGGCAAATTCGGACATTATGCTCCGAATTGTAGACATCGCAAACAACCAACGCAAGAAGGCAAAGTAAGCTCCATTAAAAACACCATTGCTACCATAAGTATTGTTAATTCGGTTAAATGAAAGGTTCAATGATGATGGTATGACACTTGTACCACCATACATGGGTGCTATGATAGATCCCTTTTCAAAATCTATCAAGAAGTGGATGACGAATATACGCAAATGGAGAATGTAGTTCAATCAAAGGTTGTTGGCAAAGGAAGCGTAGACTTACAATTTACATCCAACAAGAAGATCATGTTAATGAATGTATTGTATGCACCGGATACGAATAGAAATCTTGTAAATGGTGATTTGCTGGAAAATCGGGAATTAAGTCCGCATATGAGTCGGAAAAACTTGTACTTTTTTGAAATGGTGTATTTTTTTGGAAAAAGGTTATTCTAGTGATGGATTAGTCAAACTTTTTACTATTCACAATAATATTAATAAAACTACAAACTTGAATTATGTTGTCGGGTCTATTTCTTTATAAGTAATGTCATTCATAGAGAAGACTATCAGTAGTCGTCCTATGTAGCATACATGTGACAGTTTATTGTTTGATGCATTAATGTGGTAGTCTTGTATCCATATGCATTAAATAATAAATTGTCACATGTATACCACGTAGGACAACTACCGTTAATCTTCACTATGAGTAGCATTATTATTTATTTATGACATGATAGACTAGAACATATTGGATATTCTACTTTTGAAAAGAATGATAAAAATCAAAATGATTTCATGTAAAGACATAGAATATAATGAATGTGAATTATATGTTGAGTCTAAAATAATTAAGAAACATTTTCATAGTGTTGAAAGGACATCTAACTTGTTAGACTTAATTCATTCCGATATATATAAATTAAATGTAATACTAATTAGAGGAGGTAATAGATACTTCATAACATTCATAGATGATCATTATAGATTTTGTTATATCTACTTGATGAAATATAAGGATGAAGCCTTTAAATGTTTAAGATATACAAAGTTGAAGTAAAAAATCAATTAAATAGAAATCTATTCTTTTTTGGTGAACAACATGACATAATACATCAACATAGTACAGCTAAAACATCTGAACAAAATAGTTTGACTGAGAGAAAGAATATGACACTAGTTGAGATGATAAATGATATGTTATTAAATGCTAAGTTGACATCTAACTTATGGGGTGAAGCTTTATTAAATGCATGTCACATAGTTAATAGAAATCCTTCTAAAAGATTTAAGGTTTCTCCATATAAATTGTGGAAATGGAGAAGACCGAACATTGGTTATTTCAAAGTGTGGAAGGTATCTTTTTTATGGTAAGAAGACGGATCCTAAAAAAACTATATCCAGCCATAGAGGGATCAAATTCGCTTTTGTAGGATATGCCCAAAGTAATAAGGCATATCATTTACTAAACTTGAAAACCAATGTTATCATTGAATCCCAAGAAGTAGGGTTTTTTTAGAATATCTTAGTTTCAGATAATAATTTTCTACTAGAGCCTCAAGTGGAGATTCCTAGTTCTGCGAGATCACAAGTAGAAAAACCTTTCGAGGATGTTGAAACAAATGAACTTCGCAAAAGTAAAAGAGCTCGAAAGGATAAAGTGTTAGTACTAGATGAATTCGACTCTCAACTTACTTCCTTCTATTTGGTTGAAAGAAATGAGAAGAGTGTCATAAGAACTACTCCATATGTTCTTCAAGTGGAAATCGATCTTAAAACTTATCGAGAAGCAATGCCATC
The DNA here is from genome assembly GCA_019097785.1 of Fraxinus excelsior. Taxonomy (NCBI): domain Eukaryota; kingdom Viridiplantae; phylum Streptophyta; class Magnoliopsida; order Lamiales; family Oleaceae; genus Fraxinus; species Fraxinus excelsior. Next base: position 29,486,060 of record CM032631.1, on the reverse strand, counting down.
TAGATATAATATTTTTAGAAAGATGCTATAAATGATGAAATTGATTCAATAATGTCAGACAACACTTAGGAATTAATCGATTTACCACCTAGATCAAAACAAATAGGCTGTAAATGGATATTAGACGGTACCTTAACACCTTTAAAGCTTGGTTGGTGGGTAAAGAATATCAACAAAAAGAAGAATATATTACTTTGACACTTATGCACCAGTTGCACGAATAACATCATTTGGGATTTTCTTCGCCTTAGCTTGTATTTATGATTTGCATATACATATATATATATATATATATATATATATATATATATATATATATATATATATATATATATATATATATATATATATCAATTGAATGTTAAAACGGAATTCTTAAATGGTGATCTCAATGAGGAGGTTCATATGGAACAACCTAAAGGATTTGTTCTACCTGAAAACGAGGATAAAATATGCAAGCTAATAAAATCCTTATATGAATGAAAACAAGCACCAAAGAAATGACATGAAAATTTTGATTTAGCAATAATGTCTTTTGGATTTGAACATAATAGAGTTGATAAATGTTTATATTCAAAAATATCTAATGATCATGTTGTACTTATTTGCTTATATGTAGGTGACATGTTGATTGTGAGCAATCAAATGTAAGGTATAAAAGAAACAACGAGGTTTCAATCTTCCCCATTCAAAAGGAAAGATCTTGGTCAAGTGGATATCATACTAGGTATCAAGTCACCAAGACTAGTGGGGGCTATATGTTGAGCCAATCACATTATGGTGAGAATATCATTAATAAGTCCAATCACTTGAACATTAAAGAGGCTAACACTCACTTCGATCCAAGTTTGAAACTTGTAAAGAATGATGGAAAAGCTATAGCACAACTTGAGTATGCAAGTGTTGTCAGGAGTTTTATGTAGGATGTTCAATGTACAAAACCCAACATAGTATTTGCAATTAATATACTTAGTCAATTTACTAGCAGTCTAAGTGAAGAACATTGGAATGCTATCGGGAGGCTTTTTTATTATTTGAAGAAAACTAAGGATCTAAATCTCCATTATTCTAAATTTTGAGTAATACTAGAAGGATTTACCGATGCTAGTTGAGAATATATAGTGTTGGTGAGGATAAATCAACCTCAAGCTAGGTATTTATCCTTGGAGGAGTGTGATCTCTTGGAAATCCAAGAAACAAACATGCATTATTCACTTAACTGTGGAATTCAAATTTGTGACATTGGCTGAAACTAGTAAAAAAGCTGAATGACTTTGGAATTTAATGTATGAAACTCCATTAGGAGAAATGAATAATTCTTCTATATCTATCTTGTGCGATGGTCAAACCACTTTAGTTAGAACATAAATGAAGTGTATAATGGTAAGACTAGACATATGAGTCTAT